>WYDI02028098.1:0-64996 GCA_009867235.2 Psittacus erithacus | reverse complement strand
ATTTTACTTGAACTATCATTTTTAAAAGATCTTATGTTTATTTTATTGTATAGATATTACATGACTGCTTCTCTTATTTTACAGGCATGGGCACTACACTCTCTGTCACTGATAGTAGACTTAGCTGGCCCCTTGTATCACGTGCATGTGGAACCTACCTTATCTCTTGTTCTCATGTTGTTGTTGACTGTGCCTCCTGCTTACGCCGAAGTCCACCAAAGCCTTGGTCGCTGTTTAAATGCACTTATTACCACACTGGGCCCTGAGTTACAAGGTACACAACATGCAACAGTGTCAGCTTTGTTTGGTTTAGCAGCAAAATTGCTAAACATTGTTTGAATGTGTAATTAAAATTTTATCAACAAATATGTGCATCCTAAGTGTTTTTTCTCATGGTAAGACAGTATTTCATAGGCCATGAGTTTATGCAATCAAGATGACATGACTGCAAGTTTTCCAAAAATGGCTTTTCTCTTTGACATCTTTCCCTTTGTTTGAACTGGTTCTCCAAGCCTTGCCTTGGGCTGAAAATTCATGCATTTAGCATGAAACAGAAGGTATTCATATTTCAAGAGTTAGGAGCCAGTCTGTATCTTAGTTATGATGTAGGCATTTAAAATATTCATCTAAATAAACTTTTAGATAGCTGGACACTGAAATCTCATTTGTATCAGAGTATAACACAAATAGAGAAGGTATGCTTCAAGAGGATGAGAGTTATGGGTAGCTTGGAAAAAAGACAGGTATCATGTTCTGAAAAACAAGTTGATGTTTTAAAAACAAAATACAAAACCCTTTTTTATTCTGAATATAGGCAGCAGTACTACAGTTTCAGCCTTAAGAACTTCCTGCCTCCTGGGCTGTGCGGTGATGCAGGATAATCCTGACTGCCTTGTTCAGGCTCAAGCCATCTCTTGCCTTCAGCAACTTCACATGTTTGCTCCTCGACATGTTAACTTGTCCAGCCTTGTAAGCTGCCTGTGTGTGAGTATATCTTTGCTCGTTTATATGCTTGTATTTTAAGACATTTTGTTCAGAAACAGTTAAAAAAATACAAATGCTTGTTTAACCAGAGAAACTGATCATTGTGTAGGGGTGAAGTGTTCCATATCCCCCTGCAGGCAAGTGTTTTCTATGTTTTTAATTTTTTTCCACACTTTCTGCTTCCCCTTTACATTCTGTAAAAATACTGGCCTTCCGAAGTGCTTGCAAGTGCATTCTGCTGCTGTTATTAAGGCCTGGCAGGATATGCCATCCATTACAATTGTGTGCTGGATTTTTACCAGCTATTCTATGTTAGCCGTTTTTTTTCCTCTGCTGCTTTTTGTCTTACATGAAGGATTAAAAAAAAAAATGTGTTTACTGGTTTCTGAGAGTTGTTTTGTTTGGGTTTGTTTTTCCATGATGGTGAAAAACTGTAGTTTGCTCTGGTTTGTAACTTCTGTAGCACTAATGCTTCAGCATGCTGAGTTCTTGGCAGTCAGTATAAAAATTTCTGACACTTAAGTAATAGTCAAACTAGGTCTTTGGAAAAAATCAACAGAAGTCTTTTTTTCAGCCCTGTTTGAGGAAGAGGGGAGGAGGGAGGTGTTTGTTTGCTGGGGTTGCTTTTTATTTGGTTTTGCCCCCCCAGTTTTTCTCCCTCTGCTGCTCTGAAGCGCTTTGTTCTATAAAGAAAACAAAAGTAATTTCCTGATAATTGTTAGCCTTAGTGGGTTTTCAGGGGCTAGCTAGGGTTGTGTTTGTTTTGGGGGGGATGGGATGCTTGTTTTTTTGGTTGTTGCTTTTTTCTTTTTTTAATAAGACCACCCAGTCTCTCTGTAAATCAGAGAGAAACAAAAAAAACCCACAGACAGTAAGGTAGGGTTGTTTTTTTTAATATTTTCCTTCCATTATCTTTGTTATGTTTGACATGAAACATGATCATGGGAGCCAGGAAAAGTTGAAGGAGAAGGTCTTTCAGCGCCACATTGTGTTAGGCATAGGTATACTGGTTGCAGAATAGCTGGAATTCATTTGAAGCATTTGGGGTTTTTAAGATATACCATTTGATCTTCTCTGGGTAAAACACATTTTTTTCTTGCATCGATAAAATCACAACGCATCATATAAGTCACTTTCTTGCTCATAGGATGTATTAGCATTTGGGATCATATGTAAGTCCATGTGCGATCTGCTTCCATATACAATATGTTCTCTCTTAGCTAACCGGAAGTAATAACAAAGAGGATGTCATGATAAAATTGTCTATACAATATTACTGATTTTCACTGGTTTTATGAATTGTCTCAAAGTACTTCATACAGGACTTTAGTGACTTTTTAATGTAAAATTACTCATTTATGAAGAAGCATGTTTCATGGCTCCAGTGTTTGTGTGTCTCTCTACATGTGTGTGTTTTCACCTCTACCCTAGAAAAAAATTGTGAACTTCATGGGGGAGGAGTCCATGAAAATCAGTGGCCTTATATGGGTGAATTCTTCTTATTTTCCTGAACTTGTTACAGAACTACAGCAAATTGATGCTGACAATTCAGTAAATGTCAATACATCTGAATAAGAGTGTCATAAACAAAGGAGGTTTGAGTGTGTGCTTTGCAGGTCTGTGAGAAGATGATTGTACAAACTTCTGCATTCGTAAAACTCACCATCCTCTGTGGAGTTTCCACCTACTTAAATCACCGTCTTGTGAGGGAAGTAGGGTAAAGTGTTTGGCTCTCCATGAGTTTAAATTTCTGCAAGTGGAGAACAACGTGTGACTGCTCCCTTGCAGCACATTTGGAAGTCTTACGGGGAAGTAAAGTATAAAAGCTGGGCACTAGACACTGGATATTCACCACTGCATTGTTTATTCAAGGCAGAAAAAGAGGAGAGGCAAAGAGTCTGTGGTCAGATAAGTGATCTTTTCCTCCTCTGTCCATAGAAATATGAATTATCAATCATAAAATCTTGACAATAAATGTGCAAAGGATTTCTTTTTTAGTAACATTTGAACCAACTCCCCTCTTCACCCTTTCTCCCCAAGGTTTCTGTGTCTTTAAACTTACCTTTTAAAAATTCTGAAATAGACATTTTCTTTCTCCTTTTCCCCTCCTCTTCTCCCTCTTTCCCTCTTTCTTTTATAAATAAATGTAGCACCAGCCATGCCAACACAAATTCTGTGGGCAGCTGCAGGCTTCCTCCTCCACCTGTACATACACCCCTAGAGCATGAGATGGTTCAGGTCCCCAGAGTATTTAGACCGTTGAATTTGTGACTACGCTAACACTTACAAAACAGGACTTAGACAGAGGAAACACAGCTTCACTGACTCATTGTTTGGTTTTCGTTTTAATTTGTATTTATGCCTGTCATTATCTAGCATCCCTTCTGAAAGTATTGGTGGTTTGTCCGCTGGATCTTTTTTCATGGGCCTTTGCATCTAATAGTAATGCTTATCCTGCAAGTTGAATTCTTGGCTCCAGCAGAATACAAATCATATGCTTTTAATCATGTCTAACATTAGCTGTAAAGCTAACTTAGGTGAGCACAGATTTCTGAAGAGCTTATCCATGTAAGCACCAGTTTTCGGCTGGAAGACATTAAAGGTATTTTGAAACAATTAAGTGTACAGTGTCCATAATTACGCTCTGCTATTCTCTTGGTATTGTTTAAGTACTAATTTTAGGGGAAGCTGGCTTGCAATTTAAGTGTGTATAATGTTAAATATAAGATAAATTAACTAAGGAAACTACGGGTTTGGTATGTTTGAGGTAAGAATCTGAATTTTAGTATATGTCTCCATGTGTGGTTGGTATCACTGTAATATCTATATTTTGGTTTTGTCATGACTGGTTTGTCATTTGTTTTTGTGCAGGAAATCTTGTTGGATAATTCTGTGTTGGTAGGTCCTTGTGCCTTGTTAATCCTAAACTTTTGCAGTTTGCTGTGGTGTTTTTTATTTCACCTTTTATCTTTCCTTTTAACCATTTTAATGTAATTTCTTTTAGCATGTCAAGTGACATTTGATTGTCATCCTAACCAGACCCTTCCTAACTTTCTGCAGATGGCAGACATACTTTTCATTTATGTTCTTAGTGAGACATAATTTTGTTTTTAACATGTTAAGCACAGAAAGGGAAGTGTTTGTTCATTTAAGTTTGTATGTGATGCTTGCGTTTTGTGTCTGTTATTTAGTCCTATCCCCTGCTTAGAATATGAGAGAATGAGACAGGTGAAAAATGTGCATCTTGCATTATTCAGCAGCCTGAACTGGATCCTCTGTTTTTTTCCTTATTAAAAATGAGCACGGAATTTATGCATGTCCAACTTGAAGTAGAATGTGTAGAATGCTTGCGTAAATATTGCATTAAAAAACTCACTTGTTTTTAAAGTTTCAGTTAAAGTATCTTGCAGACATACTTATTGAGTCAGATTTCTTTCCTTTTAGAAGAATTATGCAGAGATTGTATCTTCATGTCTATTAAACATGTAATTCTGAGTATTGTAGATTCATGTGCATGCATAGACATTCAGAAGATGAAGCTTAGTTTTGTTAATGTAACAAAGCTGAAATTCTATATCACTTTCTGTGTCCTTAAGTTGTTCTTTTTAACTGTATGTTAAGTAATATATATTAGTCGTTTTGACTAACATATATTAACCTGTTGCTGACAAATGAGGCGCATGACCTTGCTGCAAGGTTTCCTTGCAGCAGACACTCAGCTCTGTCTATTTTAAGAATGGCAACGGCTAAGGGTGCACAGTTGCTTAGTTGTAGAGAATAAATTTTTGATGATAACCTAATCTTAATTTAAAAGAAGCTACATAGATGTTGGTGTAGCTATCTTGCCTGGCCACACAGCTGGTTCATTGTATCTTTGGAATCTCCTTCGGAATGTTCTGAAAATTGAAAGTAAGCAAATAAAAATAAAATAAAAAAAACACAACCAAACAAATAATAAAAAAAACCAAACTGGATATGTCCTGGGTTTTTTAAGTGTTTTTCCTTGTTCCTGTAAAAGTGAATCTGTTACAATGTATTTTTCAGTATAAAGAACACTGGCCTGGTGGTGTTAAAATATCGTGATGCTATAAACTTTTTTGCCAGAAATTGCTCAGGAGAGCTGACTTGTCTCAGTGTGGTACATTCACCAGTAACTCTCACCCTTCCTCTCACCTCCTTCAAAATGTACTTTGATGTAATCTGAGTATGTAATATTTTTTGTGATGGAATTGCAGCAGTGTTCTTTTTGCCCTTTCCTATGAACTTCTTTTCAAGCATGGGAGTTCAGATTTACTAAAGCCTGATTAACTGTCTCACCCTTGGTTACATTGGCATTTCTCTAATTACATCTCAGGATGATTAGAGTAATTTTCTCTTGCACTGAGTTTTCAAGCCTATTATATATACCATGTAGTCAAAGAAAAGATTTCATTGTTCTTTGAGACCGTGATTTAGCTGTCAACTGAAGTTAATGTGGGTCTTCCTACTGGTGGGAACCCAAACCAGTCTTACAAGTTACCTTTGGTGAGAAAATGTTAAAAGTACTGATACATTAAAATTGATTACAGGTGTTGCAAAACCTTTCATTTGGGATTAAAAAAAAAAAGAGAAAAAATAGCTGTGCGAAAATAGCATCAATTACATGCTTACTGACTTCACAGATTTGTCATAACTGCAGTTGTTCTGAAAATACTAGCCTTACTGAGGTATTACTATAAAGGTTTGTTAGCCACCTGATTGTTTCTTTTTGCATATTTCAGGTGAATCTCTGTAGCTCATACTTATTATTGAGACGTGCAGTGGTAGCATGCTTATGTCAACTTGTGCAAAGGGAAGCTGCTGAGGTATCAGAATATGCTGTTGCATTAGTGAAAGAGAACAGAGAAGATTTTACTCCAGGTAATGTATTGAAGTTTTGACATCAAAGATCATGAAACATTGATAGAGAGTTTTAAACTCTGCTATGGGTATGAAAACTTCCTAAAGTTTTTTGGGTTTTTTTTGCTAAAAGGCCTGAGAATGATCTCTAGTTCATCCGAGGATGATGGTAATAAATGATTTCACTTCGGATTTCAATTCAAGCTGATTTGGAAACGTTCAGAAAAGATAGGTTTCCTGGATTCAGCTGTAAGAGTTATTTTTCTCCTTCTTAGTAGCTGGTGCTAAACCACGACAATAGGCTATAGTCATTTTGTAAAACTGCTTTTTAAAATTGGTCATATTGGGGAAATAAAAATTGGACATATTCATTTAATTATTTCCAAGTGTCTGGTTTTGAACTTTGTTGGAGAAAAATTTTAATTTCCTTTTCAAGTTAAAATATTGTTTTAGACTCACCTCATGAGTAAGTGTGAAGAATGAGATGGCCAAAGATAATGCTTCTCAGAAGCTCAGATGCTCTGGTGATGGTAATGTTGTGAAATTCAGAGTAGGATCCCCCCACCCCTGGGTAACTTTTTCCTTCTTGTTAGTACATTTCTGGAGAATTTCAGTTTGTTTTGTATTCAGATGATTTAGATATGGTATGAAAGGAATTAATACTGTTATTTCAGAAGTATTTCAAGACTAGATACTTGTTCACAAAATACTCTTGCATGCAACCTTTGGTGAGGTTTCTGTGGTCATTACTGCAGTTTTGTGACGCTTAGCATTCAGCTCACAGACTTTGTTCTTAGCAGATGTTAACATCAGAGAAATAGGCCTGGAGGGGGCATTGCTCGGCTTGCTGGACAAAGAATTGGATCAAAGATTGTGCCAAGATATCAAAGAGACTCTGACTCATATGCTTACTTCAATGGCAGTTGAAAAGCTCTCTTTTTGGCTGAAGCTTTGTAAAGATGTTCTTGCTGCCTCAGCTGGTAAGTCCTAATACACTGTAGTTGAGAACACAATGAAAATAAGGCCAAGCAGCAGTACAGCATGACATTGAGGGAAAGTATTTTTGTTTCTTGAATGCTTAACATTTATGAAGTGTATCATTGTCCTTCATAATGAAACACTGGACCATTTAACTTAGTTCTTTGAGAAGGAATATGACTTTCTCATATGTCTTGTCTGTTCATATTCTTGCTGATTTATAGTCTTAATTTTAATTTATTTCTGTATCAGAAATGAAAATGCAGGATACAGTTAGGCTTGTGGGTCCTCTGCAATTACTTACAAGAAAAATATTCAGCCCCTCTCTTCTATTAATAACAGGAATCATGCAGATGTACTGTATCACAGTGAAACTCCTGAGCAGAGAAAATTAATTACTATGTTGAATACCGGGGGGGAGTGGAGGGGTGTCTTCTTTTACCTTCAGTGCAGGAGGAGAGCTTGCATTTAGATTTGTATTTGTTTGGAAAGGTACTAGCTTGTAATGTGCCACACTTATTTTAAAAGGGTTTTTTATTTTTTTCATTTCTTTCACTGAAGTTCTTCATTTACTTTCATGGTATTTCTTGTATTCCAGCAAATAATATCAAATGAATGTTTTCTTACATTTTATTTTTTAATTCTAGCATTTACTTTAAGGCAGCAAGGTTGAAGGGGGTCATAGAGAGATGGACTTCAAAAAGATTTTCTTATGAGTCCTTCTATAGTTTTCAGTTACAGTAAGACAGATTATTACATTTCTTCTTTTATTCTTCCTCCTTTGTCCTAAATACAGATTTCAATACAGTAGTTTCAATAGATACCACTCAGGAAGAGGAAACTGCCAAAGTGGATGATGCATCTATATTAACATCTGACAGTGATGAGAGGTTCCATCCTTTCAGTAATCCAAGATGGTCTACAAGAGTTTTTGCTGCAGAGTGTGTCTGTAAAATTATAAGCCAATGTGAAAATGCAAGCAGTGCACATTTTGACATAACTCTGGCTCAGGAAAGAAAGCAACGTGATTCAAGAGGTATGTGTTAAGCACTGAAAGAATTTCACAGAAGGTGAAGTATGCTTAAAATAAATGTTAGCTGTTCGCATCTTAATGAAATTAATCAAAAATTTGTTGTTTGTGATCATTGAAACCTTTAATTACTCTGATTAGAAGCCTATATTTATTAAGGTGTAGAACAATTTTTATTTGCCAAAATGCACTTCCCTGGTTATAGTACCATGGCTTATGCATTAGAAGCCATTGTTTCTGCATAAGCTTTGGCAATCAGAAGTGATAGCTGGCACCAGCCTGCACCATCACAGTTTGGTATTTGGCAGTATGACTGAAAAACTCCACTCCTTTTTTTTCTTTCCATAATTTGCATCATTACCAGTAGAAACACAGTGCCAGTTTTCAGTACCTCCCTGTTTATCTGGAGGTGTTTTCCTCGAAATTCTTTTTTTAGAAAATCTGCCTCATACATAAAAATATTTATGGTTAGTTGCCTGGTTGGGTTTTTTTTTTAACGTTCAGATGGCAAGGAGCCTAGATCAGCATTTTGAAAATGTTGGGAGCAGTCTTACAAAAGACTGATGTCTAAAAAAAAGGACTTAAGTCTAAATCTAAATTTAATAAAACTGTTTTCTTTTTCAATTTCTGTTCTCTCTTCAGATGACTTTTTGGTATTGCATTTAGCTGACTTGATCCGTATGGCTTTTATGGCTGCCACAGATCACAGTGATCAACTACGTCTTTCTGGGCTTCAGACATTGCAAATTGTTGTTCGGAAGTTTGCAGCTGTACCAGAACCAGAGTTTCCAGGTCATGTAATTCTGGAGCAATATCAAGCCAATGTAAGCACCATTGCTAATAACTTAGAAAAGTTTAGAGTTACAGTTAATTACTAAAAGAAATTTGTTTTTTGCAGTATGTAATGATAGAGTTGGATTTCAGTTAGTTTTTTACTGAAACTATTATTAATTTCTTCAGACTTAATTTACTCAAGAAAGCATCTTTTCTGTTGGCATATGATGTTTTAGCCTCAAAGTTTTGCAAGTTTCAGTATTTTTCCTTCTTTATTATTTGAATACAGGAAAAACAAAACAGAACATTGGGTTGGTTTGTTTCTGGTTTTTTGTTTGTTTTTTTTTTTTGAAAGCATTGCTTTCAAAGTGTGGAAGTATTGCAAGAAATATTAGGAACAACTATCGTTTAAAACTTTGCTTCTTTGCTTTGAAGTAAGTAGCCTTTGCACACCAGAGGTCACACTATGAGACCTTGATCAATAAATAAGCTATAGGAGGTAAAAAAAGGGTTGTACTCACAAGGTCTATTACATTTAAGTATTGACTTTCAGAAAAGATGTCCTGATCATTTTGCATTCCAGACCACACCTGCACTAAATGTGACAGGCAGCTATGTTAAGCCTCATCTGGCTCACATTCTTCAATTTCTAGTAGGCACTGAGTAAGTCAGATCATTTTCTCTCATAGAAATTGAGAGTTCGTGAAACTAAAGACATCCTAACTTGCTTTGCGGCTGCTTTTGCTATTAGAATTCTGTCCTAATGGCACTTCCTTGAGGGCGAGAAGTGTTTTGATCTAGTCTGGAACTACCAGGGTTAAAAAATTCACCATTTGTCCTTGCTGTCCCAAACTGTCAAGCAAGTCACAAGTAGTGCTAATAGTTCTCCTTTTTAACTTTCATTACCCTTAAAGTGTTTGTGCTAATACTATGCATAGATCTGCTCATCAACTGTTTCATAGAGGTTGAAGAGATGTGAAGCAGTTAAATATCTAGGTGTTTTCTTGGGGGGATAGGAGGGTTGTTTGGTTTTTTGTTTTGGTTTGTTTTTCATTAAAACAATTTCTTTTCACTTACTTTCAGAAATTTGTGTTTGTAGTACTTGTACTACACTTTGTACTTCGCCCAAAAGAGCATCAGACTTAAGTCTGAGTGTTCAGATATCAGCTTAAGTAGCAAGGGAAGTTTTCATTTAGCCTTTAGTGAAATAGCTTTCAACAGTGAGAGCAGGTAAAATCTCTGCAAGCTGGTAAGTATATGTTTGTGTGTTCTTTATTAGGTGACTCGGGTTTGTGTTTTCCCCTTGTTTCACTTTACAAAGCTGACCAACTTCAGAAATTTGTTTCCTTAAATCTGTGTCCTTTCTGAGCAAGGAAGTGTCACTCATTAGGTGTCTTGCAAGTCTTTCACAGTTTGCAACATTGCTTTTTCTCTTGAGGCCTGCTCATCAAGAGTTCAGGAAGGAAGAGGTTGCTGTTTCAGTTTTACACTGTGCATAAAATAGAATCAACTTTGAAGACCCCTCTCGAAGAGAACCATGTCTTTAGTGTAAGCAGAACAATGAAAGTATGATTGCAGTTGTCTCCCTGCTCTTTAACCTCACCGAAACAGTCTGTGGAAAAATGAAAAGGAAACTATGCTTTATAAAGAAAAACTGCAACAAAGCCTATTTATGAAAAGTAATTTGTTGTTTGCTATGCCTTAAATTTTGTATAACTTCTCTTTAGGTTGGAGCAGCACTTAGGCCTGCCTTTGCTCCTGAAACACCTCCTGATGTCACAGCAAAAGCATGCCAGGCAAGTGTTGAAAGTCTGAAATCTTAGGTAATAGACCCTCTGAAATTTTGTTTTTCATTTGATAAACCACAGAAGAAGAAGGAAATAAATCATCTAGCCTCAAATCCTCAGTGTACACAAAATGTCACCCTCTTACCTCTATATTGTAACAACTCAAAGATTTTGTACACTTTAAAATCTTTCGTAAAACTTTAGCAGTTGGTACTTTGGCTGTTATTTGACATTCCTCTAATGGTTTTGGTTTTCATTACTCATGTATACTAAACTATACTGCAATTTAACATCAATTATTATCCAAGAGTGCCTGTGTCTCAGTAGAAATTAAATCGTTAAATCTGTCTTTCATAATTTTACAGGCTGAAAAAAGACTGTCCAGTGGTGCTTGGCTCTTATTTCTCATTATTTCTGTTTTGCAACACTAGGTATGCAGTGCTTGGATAGCAAGTGGTGTAGTAAGTGATCTTAATGACCTTCGAAGGGTTCACCAGTTGCTTGTATCCTCTTTGCTCAAAGTGCAAGCTGGGAAAGAAGCACAAAGTCAACAATACAATGAAAGCACCTCAACCATGGAGATGCTAGCTGTGCTTAAGGCTTGGGCCGAGGTTAGTGTAACAGCTCTTTAATCATAGTCTTGATATCTGGTAGGTGAGTTAGAACCTTTCAGACAGAATGGTTTCAGGAATTGTTTACATGCTTCATTATATACAAGTTGCTGGTCCTTTGCTTTGCTTTGATACTGCTAAACAGTACATGAACTTCGTAAACTTGACAAAAGCACTGCTAGGTGAACTGTTGTATTATACTATACATCAATACAAACATTAAGTTATACAAACTCTGTATAACTTTGTACTGGATCCCAGATATGAGAAACTATGACAAAGTAAACTATGAATAAGCTTTCATGACATGTAGTTTATGAGTATTTCACTTAAGCCCTAGGCAGTTGCTTCTCACTTAGGGTCTTACCTATTTCTTGTTTCCGGAATTCAAAGGAATTCCCCTCATCCTGTTGTGGGGGAGAAGTGGAAGATGGCCTTGGTGGTGCTTAGTCACTGGCCTGGGTAAACCCACAGCAACTAGCAAACTTGAAAAAGATACAGAAATCATAGTTGTAGGAGATGGATACTCACAATAGCTAACTTCAGATTAGTTGAACTGGTCACCTATGTCTCCTTTTAGTTGAGAAGAGGTTCTCTGCAGGGGCATTTTGGAGAGACTAAAGAGGGTTGCTAGTCTGAAAAATTCTGAAGCCCATCTTTTTCGAGAGCTAGAGAGGTATCTTCTCACATGAAGTTAACCTACTGATAGTAACACCCAAAGTTTGCAAATTATGAAAGACTCTACTCTTCATTCTTTACTGCTAACACAGGCTAATACATAGTTTGAGAAGTTGTTTGCAAGTGCAATATGTCGTTTCAGTTAAAATAAGATTTAGGAATGATTTGACTGTGGTTTCAGGATCATGTTTGTAGGTGTATTATTTGATAATAAATTCTTCAGTCTTGTACCTATAACTGTAACAGGGTTTGATGTTTGGAAGCTGAAACTGAACAAGGAATACATTCTTTCTTAAAGGCAGAGAAGTCAATTGCAGCTATGGTTAGGAATTTCAACAAGTTTTCCTTTATTGGGACTCTTGCATCAAGATTGCCTGAGGCAGTGGATTCAGAAGGTTTAGAAAATAAGTGCTTGTTCACCCATGCCTACTGGACCTGAAGCAGGAATAGATTCTAGAACTCAAGCTGGTTCAAAAGTCAGTCATGCTAATGTCACAGTAGTTTTCCAAGTGTTAATATTTGTAAATCTCTCTCCAAATGTGTAAACAGGTTTACATAGTTGCAGTTGAAAAGCAGAAAAATAAAAGTGATGCACACAGTCATTGTTTCAAAATTGGAAACTCTGCAGAAGAAAATTACAGAGATGTAACATCTTCAGTCAGTGGACTTCTGGACTTAGTACAGGCAGATCTTGGAACACTAAGCAAGCTCTGGCTTGCGGCACTTCAGGATTTTGCTCTTTTAACTTTGCCTTCAGAATATGCATCACAACTGCCTGCTGAAGGTAAGAAGGCAAATCATTTCTGCTTTCACTTGTAAATGCACATCGTTAATGCCCTAGCTTGTGTTAAGATCACAGTATGATTAAATTGTATAGAGAATATGTATACTTGTATATGTGTCTAAAGATAAAGACTGGTTGTGAGAACAGAGATTTCACTGATGTGAGTAGTAGTTTGTTTGGTGTTCTTGTTTGTTGGGTGATGTTAAGGTTCAAAGAAGAAAAAGGTAATTTGGATTCTATCCAAATAATATAAATGAAGTGCCCTCATTAGGCTGAATTTTAGTATTGAACATTAAAAAAAAGGTCATACTTAAAATACAATAAAGATAATTTCAATGAAAAGAATAATCCCTTTACAAGAATGAGAAAATATGGTAGTTGAAAAGAAATTATATCCTTGAAATTGTAACTTTTCTTCTTACAGGAGGTACATTTTATACAGCAGAGACAATTGAAAACGCCAGACCTCATTACTACAACTCCTGGGCACTGATACTTTATGCTACAGCATTATGGCTTGCTAGCACAGGTTTCATCATTGTTGATCCAGATGAAGGTGTTACTAATCTCTCTAGACCTGTCACCCCAACTACAATGTGTCAGGATTCTTCTACCAGGCCATTGGTGAAATCTCCTGAGGATGTGAATACTGACAGATTTCATCTTATCTTGGGTTAGTGAGTACAAAATCTGTCTAGATGCTGTAACCCAAAATGTAATTTTAATAGATAAAACTGTAGCAAATAAATATTTAATTATTCAAATTTAACTGCATCACTGAATACAGCATCTTTTAGAAAAATATCCAGTCGGAAGAATTTAAAGTCCTAGTGAGAAAACTGTAGAGTGTTTTCTCAAATGTGGTAGAAAAAACATTCAGTGTGAGTGCACCAGAGCTCTAAAAATGTGCTTTCTGCTCATAAATATGCAAGTTCAAGGGTGTATTCATCACAGGTGTGGCACTACAGTTACAGAGTGTATGGTTTAGCATCACCGAAGTGGTTTAGCATCACCGAAGTGGTTTAGCATCACCGAAGTGGTTTAGCATCACCGAAGTAGTTTAGCATCACAGAGTAGTGTGTAAATTGGAAGGGACTTGTGGAGGTCATCTTTTCCACACGCTCCTGCTCAAGCCAGGCCACTTAAACACAGTTGCCCAGGACTGTGTCTAGGTGGCTTTTGAAGATCTCCATGGATGGAGGCTTCGCAGCCTCTCTGGGCAACCTGTGCTGGTGCTCAGTAACTCTTACAGTAAATAAGTGTTTCTTTAAGTTCATGTAAAGCTCTGTTTAAGCATCTGCTACTGCCGAGGATTATCAGGCAGTTGAACACAGTCCCACAATTAGGTATTTCTGGTTGTATTTTTCTTTCTTTGGTCTTTCTTTTGTATCCTTTCATAATGATTTTTTTGGAAGGGGTTTGTATGAACCAGATGCATAAGGCCTCTTTTGCATCCCAGTCTTCCTGCACAAAGCCCGTTTCCCTGTGAACTCCATTGCTCCCTCAGTTAAAAGTTGGACCTCTGATACAAAAGGTGCTCATTTTCCCTGCTTTCTAAGCTAATGGCTTAGTGCTTCAAATTTCATATACTTTGCCATAGACACCTGGCTGTTTATTCTGCTTCTGAACATATTGCACTTCTTCACTTTTCACTTCCTAGGGAGAAACTGAAAGTAGTTTAAAGCATGGACACTTTCTGTTGCACAGCTCTTTAGTGCACGCTGGCCAGTTGGCCAAGTCATTCCACATTTTGGAATTAGAGCTGTACAACTTTGATGAGAATATGGATCACAGTTTACATGAAGTTTATCTGCAGTGTCATGAATTGTCATCTGAAGAGTCCTGAAAGCTGAGGAAAAAAGTGGTCATTTTTATCTGCTCTAGGATTGGCAAGCTTAGGCTTCATGTAATTTATTTATTACTGGTGTTCCAATTGTGATAGCTGCATTCTTCAGTGTTATTATAAAATGGGAAGATAAAACCTCTGCTTTTGAGTTTGTGAACTACAATTATTTTCTCCATTATTTCCTTCTATTACCTAAATCAGTGACTAAGCAAATATTCTGCCATACTTTCATTATTAATTGCCTACCTATTCATTGGACTTAGAGTTCAGTGTCTTACCTAGAAATTGCTCTGGATTTTTACTTATTTATGTTAATAGCCAGTTTGAATCATATCTTCTACTGTGTAGAAGCTGAAGTTTTTTCATTGTTTTGAGGGGAAATAGAGTTCTTACTCCAAGATATTAGCAACAGGATATGAATTCACTTAATATAAAATGCAAATGCTGTTTCTGTATCTGCTGAACCTACTGCTGGGTTACGTAGCAATTGACAAAATTCCGTCAAAATTTCACACACGTATGGGTGCTTTCTTCTCATGCTTACAGGAATTAGTGTGGAATTTCTCTGCTCTCCTCGATCAGATGCAGCAATGGAAAACATTATTGCCTGCTTACGTGCCCTACAGGCACTCTTTGATGTTCCATGGCCGAGGTCAAAAATAGGTGGTGATAAGGTAATGTCTCAATGATCAAAACACCCCAAAATTAAGGCATAATTTTAGTTTGTACATTATCTGTACTATCTACTGTATATGCAGGAATCTTCAACACGTAAGTAGTAGGTGAATTGTATGCTGTACCAAAATCCAAAGCAGTACAGGGAGAGAGCACAACATGGAACCTGTAAGAAGGCAGTGAGGGGCAGTGAACTTGAGGACATTTCATCAGGAAGGAGTAATTAGATGAGTCGGATGAGAGACAAGTAAAGACAGAATTCCAGAAAAAAATGTTCTCTTTTTCCTTCTGTCAAGGGACAGTTTAAATAAATCTATTGTAAATATTGAAGATGATAAGAAAACTGTACAAAATCAGTGGTATTAAACACCAACATCAAAAACAACCCCAAAAAAACCCACACACAACACACCAGTGATCCTGAAAGAAGTACGAACTTTAAAATTCCTTTTTTTTTCCTTTAAGTTAAGCTTTATACCATTCTGTGTGCCATGCAATTTCCTAACATAGCAAAAGTGATGAAGCTCATGGGCATGCCCAAGTTCTGCTGACCACTGGTGTTCTCTCCAAGGAAGGAAATGTATATACCATAGCAGAGTTAGTGTAGTATCTCCACCTTTATGAGTTAAAAAGCCATAAGATAACGATTACTTGGGGGTCTTTTTTAGTAGTTTTAAGTGCCTTATCTCTAATTACTGTGATTACTATTTTGTTGGGAAAATTGAGCAGGACTCCTGCTACTGGGAGCTAGGAGCTAGATATGGAAGAAAATGCCAACTCCTGAGATTGCATCAATTATACTGTGTTCCTTAGTGAGATTAATAAGAGTAATACTGTTGGCTTTAACGGGTATTAACAAGTTTCTAAAATTCCTGCAATAAAATAGGAATATATTAAGCATTGTTCTTACTGTAGGAGTTGGGTGTAGAGCTGCTGAATGTTTTGCATCGACTGATACTGACCAGAGAATCACCTGATATTCAGCTTGCTGCACTTGAAGTGGTTCAACTGATTCTTTTTGCAGCTCAGGAACATGTGAAGGAAAAGCGGAGAAGTGCAGAAGGTACAATAATGTATGAGATGTTGAATATATATTATCAGGGTTAAAGCAATTCTTTCTTAGAAAACTGCATTCTTGGAGGTGATATTCTAAGATACATCTTAATCTGAAGTGTGTCACAATTGGTGACTAATCCTAATTTACTTAGGTCAGTACAGGTGCCTGACATGAGAAATTTGGGTGGCATGATAGATAGCAGGTGGTTTTGGTGTTGAGTAGAGGGTATGAAGTGAGGAGGAAGACTGGAGAAACTGAAGTTGGGGTAGTCTTGTGTGGTGTCAGGGAAGAAGTCCTAGTGAAAACCTGGGATCACCTGCAGTAGAGTAAGGGAGAGATGTGGCGCACACAGCTGCTGCAAGCCAGACTCCAGTATTTACTCTAGTTGTAACTTCCTAAAGTAAAATACCATTCCATTTTGTAAAATAAGAAATCTGAGAGAAGAATCAAAACACTTATATCAGGTGACATCATATTGGCATGGTGCCTCAGCACATTTTATGTCTGAATTATTGTACACACTTTTTCCTTTTGACAATCAGTGCGTAGTTTGCTTATTCAGAAGAATGGATGTTTGCCAGTAGAACTTCGAATACATATACATGCACATAGATATGTATCAAGATTATCACTTGGTGATGAAACAGTCTTAAGAAGTAAACTTTCTGGAAACAAAGTACAGCCTGCAGATTTCTGCTATATTCCTTTTTGTTTTAGTTGATGATGGTGCTGCAGAAAAGGAAACATTACCAGAATTTGGAGAAGGCAAAGACACAGGAGGACTGGTACCTGGGAAATCATTAGTCTTCGCTACACTGGAGTTGTGTGTTTGTATTCTTGTCAGACAGCTTCCCCAGCTCAACCCTAAATTAACTTGTAGCCCTGCAGTTCAATCTGGAAAACATCTGTTACTGTCAGAAGATGGAAGGAGACTGGTAGCAGCAGCATTAGTTATTCTCTCTGATGTTCCTGCACTCTGCTCTCCTGAAGGTATGCTGTTTCATCACAAGAAAAGATTAATGAAAGAATATTGGGTTATTACGAGCCCCCTTATTATTACCTAATTTTCTCAGCTGGATAAATCTGGCAGCAAGTTGTGTTGATTTGCTTGTGACAATTTCCTGTTCTCATTATTTTTTTTTACTGTCAGATTACAAAACAAGTTACAAAACTGAAACAATGAAAGGAGTAGTTTTCTCTTCCGCCCACATGTAGCAATGCAATTAATAGATTCATTTTGTTCAGGGAAGTATATGATAGCTACATGATTAGGTTCTTCTTGAATTGTCTATTCTGGAATCCATAATGCAGACATAAATTAAATTTAAAAGGGAAATGTATCATGTTACCTTTCACTAAGAACCATCATTTGAACATTAGGAAACCACTCTAAGGAATTAAGGTTGATTTTTTTTTTTTTCAGATTAGTTGATTTTTTTACCCATGATTCATTTTTGATTCACTCCAAAGTTCAAGATGGTTCCCCCCTGCCACCCCTCAATATCATACTCATATGTATGATCTTTCAGTACTGGTACAGCCACACTTACAAACCATTTCTGCCCTACTTCTCTGTTCCCACCTTAAGTATCTGTGTTATGCCTTAGGCAAATTTTTGTATTTACAAGCCCTGGAAATTTTTAAATTTTTTCTTAATTTGTTCTCTGTTACAAGAGTCTTCTTCAGGGGATAGCATATTCCAAATGTAATAGTAGGCAGCTCTTGCTACCACTGTAGGGTGATGATGCGATTTCTGTTTCCATCTGCAGTTCCTTATTTATCAGTTCAAAGAAAAACAAACCTAGCATCACTTAAGCTTGCTTATACAGTCATTTGAATAAGGAAGCATCTCCAAAAGTCAACTCATATAATCAAAGAGAACTCCAAATGGAATTGCATCTTCTTTTTTTTCCCCTTTGATAGGTAACTGAAGTTAGAGTCCTGTGAGACCGTGTCTCTTACTTCAGGCACCTGTACATGCATATGTATGCATAATAAAATTTCAAATAAATTATGCTTGTGAACTGCATTTCCTACTGAATTCCAGCAGTCAGTTTTCAGAGACTTGGCTATTGAAAAATAGAAGGTAGATGTCCTCAGATTCAGAAAATATTTACACGTATGTCAGAGACCTTCATTATTCAGGTCTCTCACAAACAAGAGCATATTAAAATCTTCTAAAAAGAAGGTTTGGTAATTAAGCAAGGACATAGGCACATTAAGCTATATCTCAACTCTGTGCTTTGATGAATTGGAACTTAAGACAGTAGTAACACATAAGTATGCAGATTTCTTGATTGTCTCAAATTCATGTAGAGTTCTGTACTACTATTAGATTCAAAGGTATAAGAATATGCAAGACTGCTATGCCGAGCTACTCCGTGATTTTTTTATATAGTCTCTTATTCTGACAGATTGACTTTCAGATTCTCAGGGAGAGATCATCTGTTCAGTATGCTGTGGGACAATCTGCTTCTCTTCTTAGGTCTCCTCTTTTCCAAAAAAGTTTTTTATTATAATTCTAGGATTATTTTTAGAACATTTTTAGTCTGATCCTCTTCTTATTAATCTGACTAAATTGTTGACTGTAGTGATTTCCTGGAGCAGTGGCAACCTTAGCTAAATACACATCATGCAGGAGAAGTATTTCCTCTTACCAGTTTTGAAATTACGACCTGTTAATTTCCTTCACTGTATTGTCTTGCATATACAAGATGCTCATAATTTTTTTTCTCCTATTCAGTGCTTTATATACTTCCATAGCTTCTCCTCTTCTGCTCCTCAGTGATTCTGATCTTTCTGTTGTTTTCTCTGAACATGACATAATTTCACCCTTCATATAATAAAATCATCAAGGAAAAGATATACAATGCTAATTTAAAAGGGGAGAAGATTTAACTTCACTTATGCAGTCTGGCTCCCTGTTTGCTATAGTAAGTCACATGGTATTTCATATCTTCAGATTACCAGGGCCTTCATTCACATAGGTGATTAAAAATTATAAAACATAAATACAAAAGACATTCCAAGAAAACTTTTTTTTTTTTTTTTATGTAAAAGGTACCTGAATTTTTTAGACTTATGTGAAATTATTTTGCTTTGTTTTACAGGAAGCATTTCAGTTCTTCCTACTATCTTGTACCTAATCATTGGAGTACTTAAAGAAACTGCTGTGAAATTGCAAGATGGCCAGTTACCTTTGACTGTTGCTGCATCTCTACAAGCTCTTAAAGGACTCTTGTCTTCTCCAATGGCTCGAGCAGAGAAGAGTCGAACTGCTTGGACTGATCTTCTACGTAGTGCTTTAGTCACAGTGCTTGACTGTTGGGATCAAGGTAAGCACAAATTTGAGGTTTGTGTGTTTCAAAATGAAACAAAAAATAAAGTTTAGGTGAAAGGTTACTTGGTTTATTTAAATTAAATGCATGCACTCCTTGAAAAAGACTAATATCTTGGTCACAGGAGAATTAGTTGGCTACCAAGTACTGTTGAAACTATAGTGCAATCTTGTCCTTACAGTTCATATAAGAACTCATCATCTGTAAGGGTATAAATGTGGGTTTGCAGGGTTACCCCTGTATTATGTAGTGCCACAATGTAGCTATGATGGGAGAAACAGGAGTTATGGCTTCAGCATACAGTTGAGCATAAAAGGCAACTCGACTGCATGCAGGTTCTCCACAAAAAACTAGTGTCTGTATTGAAGGAAAGGATGTTCAAACAGTGGTTCAAGAAAAAGTATTTTCATCATAAAGTTACTTTTCTGCACGCTGCTTCTTCAACTGCCCAAGTTTTTAGTATTTTTATCATTTCTTATGTTTACTCTCCAAGTTGTGACTTGTCAGAACTGTTCTTTATAATGTTGGGTTAAGATACAGCAAAAGAATTATATGTTCTTCATAAAAATTTTATATTCTCAGAATAGATTGTACCCTAATACATCATACATGCTCTTCAAAGATATCTGTTGTACTTTATACAGATGAACAATGGAATAGGAGTATGCTGTTATTTCTAAATATGCATATAACTACCCCTGAATTCCCCTTTTGGCATTGGCTTTTATTACAGTAGAAGTCCATATCAGTGCATCAGAGTATGCTAAAGAAACGTAGGCATTGATACTTCTATTCCACCTCTTTGAATTTATAGAATTGCTTTTTAATGCAAATCTAACAGACTGCTTACTTTATTGCTAGTAGATGGGTGTCTCCAAGAACGTGATGAAGTTAGCCTGCTTACTGCTATTACTGTATTCATTATGTCTACCAGTCCAGAAGTTACTACCATTGAGTGCCTTCAAAAGCGTTGTATTGAGAAGTTTAAAATGACACTTGACTCAAAAGATCCTCTTGTAAGTACTCATGAAGTTACAAGAATATCAGTGTCACAGTAAATGAATTTTAGGTTTATTTTACGCTCAGTTGTTTCACTTGTCTTGTGTGTTGATTCCAGTTAATTCTGCCCTGCCTATATCTGTTGTATTATTTTAAAATACAGTTGGAGCAAGTTAGCAGGAACATGCCCAGCACTGTGTTTTATCATTTTTTTCATTTTGTAAACACTCCTGTATTCTTATGGGGTTTTATTTTTTTTTTTAGTGCATCAGACTCAGAACTTTATACATAGATAAATACATGACACAGTTGTGTAGTTTTCAGGCACCTTTTATTTGTTTGGTTTGTCTTTGACATACATGTATTATCTTTTGAACAGGAAATCCCCCAGCCGTGTGTCTTTGAGAGCTGGAGCAAGTGCCCTACCTAACTTTTACTGTCCCAGAAGCATTAGCTTCTGGCCACTGCTGGAGGCAGCATATTGAACTAGATTAATGCTTTGTTCTGACCTAGTATAAATATTTTTAAATAGTTGCTTTAAATTGTACTGCCATAGTTCTATTACTGTTCTTCATCTTAAAAAATGAAGTATCAGAAGGGGAAAAAAATCCATCTGTTATCATTGCAAATACAAGTGGCTTTTGTAGGAGTTGGGACTTTCTCACTCTGAAAGTTCAGTTCTGAAAATAACATGCATTAGATTCATGTCTGACTGTGAGAATTCACTGGTTTACTTGTATCAAGCTGGTTTACTTGTATCTTCTCTGTATATATTAATGTAGTAACAAAAATTTAAGCAAAATCACTTTTACTTGAGAAATAGCTGTAGGAAAATACTTGTTTTTGTATTAATATACGTCTAGTATTATAAATATTGGTTTTCATAGATAGGAAACCACAAATGCCAAATACGACTGCAAGAAAATGGTAGTATGCTTTTGGAAATTTTATCTGAGCGTATGGGTATCTGAGTCTTTCAGAAATTATGTTGGAACTTGATATTTCAGTCCTGTTGACTTCCAGTGACATGCAAGCTAATGCACCATTTGAGGCATTTTAAAATTGTGCCTACTTGTGCCTACAGTTTGACAGAGGTAATGCTTACATTTAAAGCACCTATTTTCAGTCAGCTGTATGTTTGTGAAAAGGAGTCTATTTTCAAAACGGTACCAAGACATGATCTTCATAGAAAAATAGTATTTTTTCCTTAACTCAAAACTGTAAGAAGATGTAGGGCTTAGTGGGAAGAAACAGAAAGCATGATCTAGTTTCTCTTAATAATTTGACTACAAGTTACAATGCTCCTATAAAGTAGTATGAATTAGCAGCTTGCAACTTGGTGAATTTTCAAGCTGAGGCATATTTTCCCCCCTCCCTAAAACTTTACCTGACAAGTTGTGAGTTTTAAAACACTCTGACATGTATTTTTAAATATAACACTTTGTAACTGCAAATTTAATTTTTCCCTTTAGGTACAGTGTAAGTGCTACCAGCTGCTGCACTCCATCTTTCAGCACCCAAACAAAACTGTGTCATATCCTTATATTCATTCTTTAGCACCATCCGTTGTGGGAAAACTGCAGGAAACAGAAAAAGCAAAACCTGAAAATGCTGCTGAACTTCAGGTCATTCAGGAAGGAATAAAGGTAGTTGCAGCTCTTACAGCCACTGCTGAGGAAGAGCACCGTAAGTTACTTCCATTACTAGTATCCAAAACATTAGAGATGCTGAAAGTTGCCACAAGTAACAAATTAAAACTAAACAACCACTAGGAATTAGTCCTGAGGACTAATTGCTAACAAAATTGCTAACAAGAATGTTGGCTCCCTTTACTGTACAATTCAAATAACTGTTTGCAATTTTGTAGTTTGTGTTAAATGTTAACTCAGAGAAAAATCAGTTAGAATTTGAAGCTGTTTTTAAAAAGTATATGTTTAAGTTGTATTTTCAATGTTTATAGGTGCTCGTTTGGTGGCCGGTCTTCTTCCCATCCTTATTTCCTTTCTTTTGGATGAAAATGCCCTGGTTTCTGCTACAAACTCGGCAAAAAGTCTGCATGAGTTTGCTTTGCAAAATCTGATGCAGATTGGTCCACAGTACTCATCGGTTTTTAAAAAACTAATGGCTGCTTCTCCAACTATGAAAGTAAGGCTTGAGTCAGCTATAAAAGGCAATCAAGAAAGCATCAAAGTGAAGACTGCTAAACATGCAAAGAATCCTGGGAAGAGTTCGAGCATTCAGCTAAAGACCAATTTTCTTTAAAGTCTTATATTGTCATTTTATGCACTTTGGTATCAACAGCAAAAAATGTCTCTTTTAATTTCTAATCAGAGTAGGATCACTATGAGTTGATCTCATATTTCAGTTTGCACTGAAGTATTACAGAGCTTTTAAGAGAAAGCATCTCTCTATGACTTTCTTGTTAGTGTAAGACTTATTAAACATCTCTAAAAACTATGAATAAATCTATCAGAGGTCATCTAATCTGCATTTTTTTTGATTATTTTAGACTAAAATACCAGAAATGCACATGCCTGTATTAAAAACTATACTGAACTTTACCGTAGATATATTTAGGAGCAACCCACACTTAGCCAGTAAGTAAAATGAATTTTGTTTTAAATGTTTGTCAAAAATAAGTTACCCTGGTTGGGTTTTAAATCTAACTGGGACTTAAATTTACTTGCAGGTTGTAATCTATCCTAATTACTAATTTAACACACTGCATCATTAAGTAAAGAGATCAAATATCCTCATAAGCCTTACAATAGATTACTGTTGATCTCAAAAAAAAATCAACTCAATAAAGGTAATATTGATAGCTTTAATCCTAATAACTTCTTGAGCTGGCTGAGGTTTAATGAATGCTGTTAAATACAGCTCTACAGTGCTTCTTCACTGAGGACTCTGCAGTGCTTTACACAGTGGGACTACTATGCATATGTAAGTATTTGCAAGCTTGGTGCCTTGCTGCTTGACATAATCTCACTTTTCAGGATGTATACTGGTGTTAAATTTGTATTAGGCTATCCAGGCAATTGAAGCTTACATATCTTGTCCAGGATAGGACAGCAATTTTAATATACTGTGCCTCAATTCAGACATCTGCTCTATCTGGATGTATGTTTCCCAATCTTTAAATGATTGGATATATATACATGTAACTCACCCAAAGTTATGTATCTCTGCAATTGGAGATGGACATATTTGAAGTCAGCTTGTCTTATGTCAAATGAAGTGCAACAAACTCATAATAAAGAGTATTTAATTAACATTTTTATCAAGGAACATATTTTAATATAGAAAAATTAATATCAAAATTGCAGTGGCTGCAAAGTATTTTCTACATATAGTGTGATGAATTCTTTCTTAATACCCATATTACCTAAACCAAACACTGTCAAGCTGAACATAGTAGTTCCTTCTTGAATCTAATTACTTTAAAAGGAAGAAGAAAAAAGTAAGATTTACAGAACTGAGAAACACACTGTGACTCAGGAAAAACGTGATGTACTGTATTTTATTATAAGTTGTGTATATAAATATTATTGTAAATTGTACAGAATTAACCATTTGACCAAAGTTCTAACAATTTGTTTTTCTAATTTACATAAATGAATAAAGCTAATTTTCCTCACTTAAGATTTGTCTTACTCATTTTACCCAATAGCAGAGGAGCTTGGAGGACTTCTGTAACAGAAGGAAAATGTTTTTATGCTGCCGCAAGGAAACTAGTAAGAAATGTTTGAACTGGATGCACCCAGGTTTGTGACAACATTGCGGGTCTTCCTCTGTTCTGTGTAGCACGAGTAAGTAAGTAGGATCAGGGAGAGAGACTTGATGTGTATAAAGACCTGTTCAGTGCCAAAAGCTGAAATGTGTGAACTGTGGAAAGCTGGTTGAGATACCTGCCATCTTTCCCTGGAGAGCCAGAAGTTCTTTGTTCCACCTCTTCATTGCAGTTGAATCTGTAGTTGCTGGCTGTGTTGAAAGGGAGTTACATTAAAACAACACGTTGTAAACTGCAGAATTAATCAAAGCTATGCAAAAGCATCATGCAATTGGGATGTGGTAGTTTCTAATTGGGTACAAGTCTGTAGCACTGCAGCTGAATAAGCAGTATGTCTTACACAGTTGTTTAGGCTAGAGTAAGTCTGAAATTGATCTGGTATGTTCCAAGGTGCAGGAGTCACCTTCAGGCTGAGAAAGAGAAACCTCAGCCAAATGATGCATGTATCACCAGAAAAAGGGATTACCAAATGCATAGGAAGCATAACAGGTTCTTTTTTAATAAAAGTCAATTGTTACTTGGAATTTCCCGAGGGATTCCCCCCCCCCCCCCCCCAAGACTGTCACAGCAGTGTGAGTTATTGCAGTCACAGGAGGGGTGGAATGGTCTTGGATAGTTTGGTAGTCTATCAGATGTAATAGTAATACTGCTTAGTAGGGATTAGGCAGCAAAATCAGTAGAATTTCAGTATAGTTTTAATTTACTGAGTTTGGATGTATCTGTGGCGATACCAACACACAAGGGGTCACTGTGACAATCTCTTCTAAAGTTTCATCCCTAATGTCACTGCTGGGTGTGAGGGGTTTGTTTTGAGCTTCCTGAGATGTAACTATTTTATCAGTAGACAGCAAGTCGGAGGCTGTTTCCTACATGAACATGTTGTTTCCTAGAAGAGCATATTATTTCTTAATTGACAGTGGTCCACTAACAAACTGCATTTTCTTCCAGTGAAAAACATGGACAATGATACTTCAAGCAAGGCAAGAAACCAAGGGAAAGAATTCCTATAAAATTAAAGCTCTTTGTTAAATTTTTAAATAAAAGAAGATACAGAAAGGTAGTGTCGTGGGTTCAGCTGGACAGGTAGATTATTCTTCTCTGCACCATAGGAAGAGTCAATCCCTTGTGTCTTAAAAGTAGCACTGCTTTGCCATCCTTGTTCCTGTGGGCTTTCCTAGATACTGCTTTTTGCACATGAGAAACCCATGTGGCCTGGTTACACACTGAGCAGTAAAGTTGCTCTTAAAATACAGACATAATGAAATAATTGCTGAGTTGCAACCTCTGATCCTTAAAGTAGCCAATAAGCTGTACTTTCATGTAGCCAGTTGTTAAAAGAAGGGCTCAGAGTTGGCTGTGGAGCTCTTGTCTGAGCAATATTGGAGCTGTTGGTGTAGATGACATTTCACATTGGACCCCAATTCCATTAGCTGAAGCGTGCAGCAAGCAGTTTGTTTTTACATAGCTGCTCAAGCTATTTAGTGACAATAGGCTGTAGCTTCAAAGACATAAAAATTAAAAAGTATATTTGGGCAGACATGACACACTTTTACCTGCCTCTAACATTTTAAAATTGTGAATACTGAAAGTTGATTATCTAGAATAAAATAAATCAGACGCATTTGCTATGTTCTGTTGTCTGGACGAGGAAACGTGAAAGGTGTCAGTGCTGAGCCACCAACCTGTCGAACATGGTTTGTGGTTCCTATTTTGGCTTTGATGTACAGTTGCAGATTTTATCTTTTTTTTTTTTTCTTCCTAAATGTTCCCTGGATTCTCTGGAGAATAAATGGTTTATTACATATAACAATGAAAGGGGAAGTGACATCTAAATATAGCAAAAGTAGGGCTGAATATTTTGCCTGAGAAGCAGGTCAAAGCAAAAGCAGGCTTTCCAAACCTGAAGTAATCTCTGGTACCTGAACCCCAATTCACTCACTCTGCAACAGAGTATTTATTTTGCTCCTGTGGTCCTAGCCCCACTCCCATAGTCCCAGTCATGTGGAGTGCAGAATCAGATTCTAGAAGGTGGAATGTGGCCTCAAATCCACTTCTTCCTGCTTCACTCCAGCTGCTTAATGGCAGCACTCACAGTAGAAAACAAATAGAATGAGTACCAGCCACAGCAGAGCCTGCTCTAGGGGTACATATTGGTGCATGTGCCCATTTGTCTAGTTATTGCACAGAAAAATGTATCAGTTATATATGTAAAGAAGTCTGCAGATAGGGAAAGTCTGTTTCTAAAAGTTGCTTGTAAGAAGCTAAATTTAGTAATGGCAAAGATTGATAAAATCGTATGCTACAGCTACAGCCTGAAGATTTGCAATTGTCCAGCCTAAAATTGGATTATTTTTTTTTTAAACCAATATTAATATTCATGTATTAAAATTTATGTGAATTATCTCACGGACAATGAAATGCAATATAGAATTGCTGAGAATCCCTTTTCCTACTAGTGGGATTTTATTTTTATTATAAATTTATTTGGGGAAGATTTTGATTATGGTACTTTTGCAAGCATCTGAAATTTGACAAAAGCTTCCTGTGGCTTTGATACATCTTTGATACATTAATGGGAGGGCGCATAGCAGATCATGAAGTATCTGCTACATCCTGTGGAAACTGGCTGTTCCAGGCTGTGGTACATATTGGCTGTATCAATTTTACAGCTAGTGGTCAAGACTTGAAACTGTATTCTGTAATACAGATTGTACTGGACATTAACTAAATGAATGGCTTTCAGTGCTGTAATCTTCTCCTTCAGAAGGTAATGAATACATTAACTGTCAGGCATTCTCTCCTAACTCTCCATGTTTGTGAAGCTGTCCCTAGACTACACAGGATGCTCCAAAACAACTGAATCTTTTTCACTTCTCTTATATCTGAGTAGTTCTACTAAGTGCAGGACCTGCAGCAAGTAAGTATTTAAAATCCAGTTCCTGTTCATGCTAGTATTCCAGAACTATGTGCAGCTCCATGTTAGAGATCTTTTCTGGTTTGTCTTTCTTACATTCAGGTAGCCAACAGCCAGCCATGACTTGCAGAGTCACTTGTGCTGAATACAAGTGCTAGAGGGCAATATGCTCCAGACAGTGAACCAAGAGATTGCTGTGAAGATAGGGCAGGCCTGCGGGAAAAGCAGCAGGAAAGGAGCAAATAAAAAGGCTCCAGAGGAAGCAACAACATTCTCAAGGGATTCTTTTTCAAATCAAACAAGTACTGAAGGATTAGGAGGACAGAGAGGAAGGAAGGGGAAAGCATGTGTGTGGGTAGTGAATGCAGAAAGGGAAAATAATAGATTGGTTATAGGGTTGACTCATTGCTTCAAAACAGCCTATGTGAGATATCATAGCTTAATAGTTGCCTAGAATCCTAGAAAATATTTTAAAAATGAGACTACTCTGATTTGCAAAGCTCATGCGTTTTGATACATCAGCTTTGCTTGATCTGTTTTGTACTGCCCATTATTTACCAACAGGAAAAAAATCCTTGCTAACCGTCCATGTAAATCAAAGCAAAGCACCTTGTACTAGCAGCACAGGATGAGACAAGTTAATGACAGTGCTGTAAAAAGTAATGCCAGGTTACTTGCATGCAATACTGGGGATCTATACTTGTTAACCTGTAGGCAAAGCAGCCACAAGTCAATCGCCTGCTGTGTGGTTTCTAAGTAAACTATGGAAACAGTCACTGCAATGATAGAAATGTCATCAGAAAGCACTTTGTTATACACATGCATCCAAAAAAATAAAATTACTAAATAGTATGCAAAGGAGGAAGACAGGTTTGAAATGCTGTAACACTCAACTGCAACTGCAGACACATGCCCTGGCTTACATGCCCTTCCGGTGCTGCCTACAACATCCATGCATGTACTCTCTGTATGTTTTCACTAAAAGATTTTGAAATTATTTACAAGGAATTACTTGAATTACAAAATTTTCACTGCTGTTCTTACATTAGGATTCTGCCTCAAACCAGTGTGTGGTTTTTGGAAAAGAAGACCATTCCTTGGAAGGCATTCAGAGGCCAGAATGAATGCAGAGAGACCTGGGAAGCGTTTGGCACTGTTCCATGGCAAAGAAGTTTTGTAGGACAGGAAGAGGGAACCAGAATGTGCTTACTAGTTCCTGGTTATTGTGATCCCAGGGAACTGCCAACTGCCTGTAATTGCTGGCAACAGCTCAGTGCCTTCAGGGCAGGGAAGAGAGGGTAAATACCTTCAGTCTTTAATTATAGCTCGTTCTTACTCCCCAGTTCTGAAGAAATGGAAGCTGCTGATAACACAGTCTGCACAAAGTACGGCCTAAGAAGGGAAATGATTTTTAAAAGCAGGCATAAGTGTGCTTGTCGCCCTTTTGGGGAGTGGAGAGAAATAGAAACAAACCATAGTGGTGCCAGAGAAAACATTCTGTGAGGACAGAATATTGCTATGCCCTTGTTTGTCCTCCCATCCCAACCCCACCTGAGAGAGTCTAGTCATTCACAAAGTGTCAGCTTTATCGACCTTTATAGGCATACAGTGGGGCCACAAGAAACAAGTGTCATGCAAACAGGACAGGTTATCTGGTTGAGAAGTCCAAATAGTTGCTGGTAGCAAATGCTCTCTAGAAATCAAAGCAAATGAATTCACTCACAGCTACACTAATGCTGATGAACTGACCTTGATAACAGTTGTTCCACTGCAGAATGATGAAGACTATCCCATTTCTTAGATGAACTACAATTTAGTCACTGTTGACTCCTACTCTGCTAACTACATCACTAGAACTGGTGAATTAACAGTAATTAACAGTAATTAACATTATAACAAGGAAGACAGTATTCTGCAAATAAAACCAACACTGGAAACCTCCAAATATTTAGTAACAATTTGACGATGTTACTTGTCAGTTTGAGAAATCTGACTATCACTATATGGTGAAGAGCCAAATGTACCAAAGCTTTTTTTTTCCTGGGTTGTTTCTGGCCACACTACTCCACTTCTTGTTCAAAATAGAATCAAAAAGATAAATGGGACACCTTGGTGAAAAGGGTGATAATAAGATTAACTTCTTTTTTTTCTCAAGTATTTATCATATCTGGTCAGTCACTGATATTCTTTGGGTTTCAAGCTGAAGTTTGTGGAACTGGTTTAAGTATTGAAATAGACACAAATGTGTTATTCTTTTTTTGTTTGTTTCATGTAGGTCTACAGGTTACTGTTCTCTTCAGACAACTTCTGGTCTGATCTGAACTTTGTCATGAGGCTGAGCATAATATTATCCTACAAAGAGCGTTCTGATCCAATGGCTCCAAAAGCTGAGTTATAGTTTTGGAGGTGAACTGTTTATAGCACTGCAGAGACAAACATGTATTTCCTTAAAAACTTTTTAAACTTCTGTGAAAACTTGGCACCCAAAAGAGACCCAGTGTTAGTGGTATGCGCAAAGAGAATGGGAAGCTCTTTCAAGAGAGTGGTGGGGTAGGTATTAGTACAGTCCCAGAAATGCTCCACATCTGACATGAAAGGGCCTGAGGAAAAAAGACATTTTATCAGTCAACATTAGTCTTAAGAGTGACTGCCAGATAGCTCGGCGCATACAGGTTGCCTGAAAGGAAACCCAGCAGCATCACTGTGAAGTGATACCAAAAGTATAATTTTTATTTACATAATTTCTACTAACAAAATTAATTCTAATATTTAATTTCACTTGCCTCTTATCTACAACTATGTCTAACACCATCACACAAGAGAATCCTCAATGTCCTTCTCTAATACATCTACATAATTCAAGTGCAGGAGTTGGAAGAGATATTAGTTTTCCATGATCTTATAGTCTGCTGTTCTACATTTTTATAAATCACAACTCCTACTGACAGAACCACTTTTAATTTTAGTTACTAGGTTTGTTTTCAGTCCTCATCTGTGATTTTTGCTTACTCTTAACAGCATAAAGCATCAGGCATCACTGCGATAGGCCAGGAAGCACCAGCCAGCACTATGCTGGCTTCTGCCAGTTGCAAAAGGTTGTTTAAATTTGCTACAGAAAGGGAGTGGGGAGTGAACCGGACCTGGAGTTAACACAGTCACCACCACCTTATATAGAATTCAGCCATATTAATTATGTACTAACAAATACTACCAATTTATTTTTGATAAATGTGTTATGTACCTCATGGTGCAATTCTAATGAACCACCTTTTCATGCACGTGGTGAATGCAGATGTGTGGTAGTGGCAATGATGTTTTCAAATTCTCTTTGTTTTGGAATGTCCCTACAGTCAGTTCTGGTTTACAGATTAGATTTGATAACTACACAAACTCACTTTATATTCCGAATTCTGTTGCAAATTCTGTAGGGTGTCTGAAATGGCTGTGTCAGAGCAAATCATCCTACAATAGGTATGGGTTAATACTGAAAGACAGTAACGGGTCAGGCATTTAGCTTACAGGACAGACACAATTGTGTATCACTTTACAGCTAAGAATGTTTTGATGCTTGCATCTTCTAACCATTTTAGGAGACATCAAGGTACCAGTACCTGTTTCTTACCATAATTGTTAATCAAGGGAAAGAAGAAAAGCAGATGGGGCTACAATCTTGTACTCTATCATTATCTTTACTATTTAAAATAAGATATCTTGTTGCTACAGCACAGTTTTTCTTTTAAAGTGTATGTGAGGTGCCTGATCCAGAACACAGAAGTCTCATCTTTCTTGTCTAACACTATCAGAGACAGTCTTTAACTTTAAAATGTGCTTTTGGGCTAATTTCTGCGTGCACAAACACCTAAAGATTTCATCCTGAATTTCATATGTCAGTGGGGTACAATATTGTGATGGAGGGCACAATTTATCTCTAAATGTCTGTCTTAAGCCTGCCTTCTGACATTACTTGCTTGCAATAACTTGCAAGCATATTTGCGTATGACTTCTGTGGCCAGTAATCAGTTGTTTTTCTCAAAACATTGCTTATTACTTTCCCATCAAATTACTAGTAATGCTAAATGTTGGGCAGTCTTGCTCGGCAGAGGTACCAGCCCTACCTGTGAAACAGGACTGGATTCTGCCTTTGATTTGTTATCTAAGTTTCCCAATAGAGAAAGAAGCTCTGAGTTGGCGTGACCCTGGGAAAGCCAGCTCCCTTCTCGCCATGCTCCCTTTCTTTTCAGCACCAGGACAGAATCCTTTCCTCTGGGTGCATCTTCCTTGTCTTGGTGGGTCACCCCTGGGCCAGGAGATGCAGACTAGCTTGCAGCTGTGAGCCCTATGGGGTACAGATGCAGAACAGCTTCTGTTTTCCTCTTGGCTTTGCATGAGGAAGAGTTGCTCAATATAGTTGGGAGACTACTAACATGCAGAAGTGGAGTTATGTGGCTTCTGAGTTAAACTACTAAGCAGCTTATCAGCGTGGACTATGTTACTCTCTGATCTGCTTTGTAGCCTTTGTCTGAATTTTATGTTTACTGTAAACTCTGGGATGGAGATGTCTTTTATCACACACAGGGAGGCCTGAATCTCAGTTGGGACCTTTCAGTATTTCAGTATTAAAAATTCCTACCCATGACACTGATCCTCCCTAGTGAAATAGTTGGGAATCACTAGCATAAGATGCAGCAGCCCCAGGCTATTCCTTCTGTCACTGGGGTCAGAGCAGGGACTGGGACAAAGACTAATTGTTGTAGTCAAGGAGCTGTAATTACATAGAACCATAATTGTTCATGAAATGTTACTGCAAAAATGACATAAACAAATACTTCTACCAGCAATTACTGCTGACATCATCAGTGCAGCACACCACTTACTATGAGAATGCATTGTACGCAGGTAACATTTCTCTATCAAAAGAAAAGGTTGATGCTCCCTAAAAATTAGCTTGCAAGAGGCAATCATAATGCCTCTTCTCATTGAAATAAGAGCAGAAAGTCTACCAGCTCCTTATACTCTTAAAATCTGCAACTTGCTGCTCATTATATGAACAGATGAGATCTGCCACTGGATCTGGCTGGGTAAGTTCTTAATTCTACAGAAGAGAACTGCATTCTTGATTCAAGAAGTACTGTATGACATCAACTCTAGTGGATTAATCCTTTGTTGGAGACCAAGACTAGAAACAGAATGTCTAATTCAAGTGCTTCAGTGTCTGTCTCTAGACTTAAAATGTCGAGCCAGCTAAGAATCTTGTATAAAACCTTACTTACTCAGTTTACCTAAACTCTCACAATGGTGTCGGTATTTTGAGCCAAATTGCATGCTGGCCCAAACTGGTGAGGCCTTACTGACTTCAGTAGAACGGCATTTCTTTACAAAGATAATTTGGCCTGCTGATTTTAAGGCTGGCACTGTATGAAAAAACTGGGTAGAGTGCATTCTTGCTTTGATGCAGGCTCAGACACACAATACTTAGTCATTTTAATAAGTTACCTGTGTCCACTGAGATCAGTGTTTACACAGAAATTTATACAAGACAGCAAAACCCCAATGACTGAATGTTCTACAGTACAAAAATATAACCCTATGACATAGAACTGATAGTAAAAGTACGTACAATATGTCTGCATAATAAAATAATGCTGGTGTCTTACTGTATATAACTAAGAGTCAATGCAAACAGGACATTGATATTAAAGGCTTAGCCACAGCAACTTGGGCTTGGAATTAGATCATAAGTACTTTCCAGCTCACCTTATTTTTTATGGTATTGATACCAAGTGCACAAGAACTGAGATACAAAGTCATGTGCAGTAGTTGGAGTAATTCGTGACCTGTCCATGGAAATCCCTTCTTGCCAGCATAAGCAAATGGATGTCCAAAGGTAAAATGTAGGGTACAATAAGGAAAAGGGGTGTGAATCATTTATCCTGTGCTACTCACTCACTCATCATGTGCATCTCTGAACTCCTATGGAGTTAAAACACAGGTGATGAAACTTTTCAGAAATAGGTCAATAACCACACATTATGTGTAAGTGAGCATAGAATCATAGAATGGTTTGGGTTGGAAGGGATCTTAGAGATCACCCAGTTCCAACCCCACTGCCATGGTCAGGGACACCTTCCACTAGACCAGGTTGCTCCAAGCCCCATCCAATCTGGCCTTGAACACTGCCAGGGATGGGGCAGCCACAGCTTCTCTAAGCAACCTATGCCAGTGCCTCAGCACCCTCATAGTGAAGAATTTCTTCCTAATATCTAACCTAAATGTACCCTCTTTCAGCTTAAAGCCATTTCTCCTTGTTGTTATTACATGCCTTTATAAAAAGTCCCTTTCCAGATTTCCTGTAGGCCCCTTTTAGGTAAGGTCTTCCTAGAGCCTTTTCTTCTCCAGGCTGAACAAGCCCAACTATCTCAGCCTGCCTTCATAGGAGAGGTGCCCCAGTCCTCTAATTATCTAATCGAACTTAAAATTTTCCTTATGCTTGTGTTAGATATTCAACTGAAAGCTCTTAGGCAAAAAATTTGATATTTACATCAATTTTCTCCCATAGGCATTTACTTGCCTACAACATGCAAAAGAGAGCTCTACTATCAAATAGAAACATTGTCTTTAATTGGCCTGGATCACAGTTTGAAATGTAGTGAGCAAAGGTAATGTTTTGAGCCTTCAGCACTGTAGGTCCACTTTATTTATTCTGCAAGAGGTGCTGTTTCATCCAGTACAGCCTAGTATAACAACGAGACAGATAAGTTTCTCATTAAAAACCTGCTGCTTCTAAAATATTTTCTAAACAGGAATGTATTCATTTGTTTTTAATGCCCTGGAAAGGGTTGTATTTCTCATCCTTTCCTCACATTCAACACAACAGAATGAATTTCAGGGTTCTGAGCTTTGGGGGTTATTTTTGCTCTTTTAAAAAAAAACTAAGGAAGTTCAAAAAAAGTAGAGTAGCAGAAGGGAAAACAAAGTTAAAACAGTAGGAGGAATCTCCCCAGCATCATTGTCCTGGCTTCAGCTGGGATAGAGTTAATTTTCTTCCTAGTAGCTGATGCAGTACTGTGTTTTGGCTTCAGTCTGAGAACAATACTGATAACACACTAATGTTTTGGTTGCTGCTAAGTAATGCTTACTCCGATCAAGGACTGTTCAGTCTCATGCTCTGCCAGTGAGGAAGGGCACAATAAGTTGGGAGGGAGCAGAGACAGGACACCTGACCCAAACTAGCCAAAGGGGTATTCCATACCACAGCACGTCATGCCCAGTACATAAACTGGGGGCAGTTACCTGGAAGGGCAGATCACTGCTGGGGGATGGGCTGGGTATCGGTCAGCAGATGGTCACCAATTGTATTGTGCATCACTTGCATTTGTTGGGGTTTATTCCTCTCTTCCTTTTTCCTTTATGTAGAAATTTAAAGTCCTTCATCTCTTTTTGCAAAATCATTTTCCTGTTTTCAGCCACTTCTACATAATGCAGTTCATAGCCTGGAAATAAGTTCAAAGGTTACAGTGAAGAAAAAGCCCAAAATATGCACAGTATGATCTTAATTTATTAATAAAAACTAATTAAGAGAAAATCAGGTACACAGCTTACTACCTTACAGACTTGAGGATCTGCAGAAACCTGGTTTCATCTCTCTACTACAATTATAAAAAAAGTCATCTCATCACTTCTGATAATAATTTGTTTGAATGGCACCTTTCCTACAGACCAAACAATTCAAGGCTTAATTGAGCTTGCTGAGCACACAGATTATCTTTCTGAATAAACATAAGTACAGTACTTTCCTATTTTCCCTAAGAGCCACCAGTGTGGCAAGGAAGCTTTCCTGTTTCGTGAGTAAATAATACCATTTTTTGTAGTCTGTGTCATGTGCTCTACGACAGTGCTAGCACTGAACTTTGTGATGCTCCTCCACAATATTCTTCCTGCTGATTTTTCTCAGTTTTTCTCAGATGTAACTCTTCCCAGTTAGCAACTAGTCCAGAAATTCAGTTTTTAGGAGCTTGAGACTGCTTTTTCTTTTTGCATGTCAAGACATTCAACAGCAGTGAATAGGCCATAATTTCATTACAAGAATAGTAAAAGGCATTTGTAAGCTTTTAAGTCTATAAAAATTACACTTCCTAATAAAACCTCATATAGCTAGGGTTTTAATCACAGAAAATAGAAGAATCACGTGATGATTAAGATACTTTCTTCTTATTGTAATTGTTCTCATCAGCATGGATCATTGAAGTTCATTTATAATTAACATTTCATTGAAATTTTGGGAGCTACATCAGATGTTTGGTAGGAATACATGTTTTGCTCCCATGACAAGGGAGTAAAACTAGGCAGAACAAATCCCAAATCTTGATGACTCTTTGGATTCAGGAAGTTAGAACCTAGTCTGTGCCATTAAAACCAGTGAGAAATACTGTGATCTGAGTTGCTGATCTTCCCTTGCATTTGTCTTGGATTGAGATTTATTGCTGTTGCCATTGCTACTGATGGATAGAGTACAGCTAACAGCCTGAAACAGATAACTGTTGCCTAATTTCTACCTCACTTTCCCTTTGGCAATCAGAGGTGGAAGGGACATGAGTGAGGAGGGCAGGCTGTGGTGAATGGGTTGCTTTCTATTTTATGTCCAAATAACTGATATAGCAGAAGGTAAACAGAGATAAAAGGAGTTAAATGATATGAAGTTTACCCATGCCTCACTCCTCAGCCTGGAATGCCAAAGAAGTAAACCTATATTTAAACAAAAAAACCTAAAAAACAACAAAAGGCCCTAACACACATAAACCCCAGAAGGGTGAGTTTAATTAGGAATGTATATGATATTGAACAATAATTTTAGAAAGAAGAAAAGGTAATTTCGGGGTATTTGGAGTTTTCAGAAAACCATGCTCTTCTGTATATGTGTATTCCCTCAGCTCCGTGGATAAGAACCTTCCAGGAAGCTGACGCTCTCCTGAGGAGGAGTCTAAGAAGCAGAGCAATGACTCAGCTCTGTACTTCCATAAACACCAGCATGTCAGTCACACATCTATCATGTCAGCGTCAGTCGTGCGCTCACCACATCAACATGTGCAATTGAGTCCCACAGCAGCAACCTCTCACACAGTGCCTGATGCAGCAGATTGCACAAGGCTGCGCATCGCTAATAGTCTGGGCTGTGCCATGGGCATGGAGCTGTTCTGTGACTGCCAGCCTGCCAAAGCTGGCACCTACTTCTGGAAAGTCAAGACACTGACACTGTGTTTGTGCTCCGCAGGCTGGTGCAACAGCCAAGTGGCTAAGAGACCATGATAACACAGAAAGATTCAAATAAAATGAAACTTATACCAACTGTATTTTATTTATGAAAAAAGTAGGTTTTGGAGAAGAAAACATTTTTAGCAATATGCTTAAGAAGTAAGTCAGTTTAAATAGCTAAATTCTGTAAAACTAAACCTTGCCTGATACAGCAAGAAATTACTGCAATATCTGACCTCCTTGTTCTGAAATGTGTAGTCAACATTGATTAACTTTTTCTTTAAAAGTACAATATTCATCAAGAAAATGACACATGTAGGGAATTACTCATATTTTGTCTCTGGAGGAGTAGGAACTTTCAGTGTTTCCTACCACATTATTGTGTGGGTAGTAAAGAAAAAAGTGTTAAAGCAAAAGAATAAATAATCCATAAATATCCTAACTGTTTTATTTGGCTGGGCACAGCCCTGGCCTTTAGTATAAACTACTCAATTGAATTTGTGGAGGTGTTCTGGTTTATGTCACCCTCTGATCTATTTACTCTAGAGGAGTGACATTTTTGGAAACATCAATGGCATGTGTGCAGAGGTGGGCAGCACAGCTAACACAAACATCAATTATATTAAGTTCTAGCTTCTATATGCATTAAAAATACACAGAGGCATCTGTGACTTACTGCTTTGTTTGACCTGTAGGTGTATCTCAGTTTGATTTTTGGCCAGTTTTGTATTTTTTTGTAACAAAAGACCACTCCCTCCTATCTGAAGCTTACAATCCTTACTACCACACTGTGACACCAACAGTTCCCATGACAGATTTTTCCTTCGCATAGAAAGTACCATTCTGAATATAATATAAAAGTGGTAATAAATGTTATTTTTCTTTGAGCTGTAAGTGAAAAAGCATTTGGGGTTTTTTTCCACCCTGAGAAGATCTTGTGAAATTCTCACCAAATGTTACCCCTTTTCAAACAGAATCAAACCCTTTGGAGAACACCTGCAATGTCTTCTTACTGAGTCATTGCCTCAAGCAGGGTGTTCTTTATAACATGGCTCAGAAGCCTTTTGCATCTGCAGCTCTCCAGCCCCTGACCCTTGCTACCTTCCATGGCATATTTCTCTATGGTTCATGTGTCCCTGACATGATATTATGCCAGTAACTGTACTTACGTTTTCTCTTTTAAAGACAAGTTTCAATTTTCAAGCAAATACACAGCTAAAATGCTAGTCATCGGCCAATATCACACTCTACATTTCGACCTACGTTGACCCTACATGACCTCATTTCCTAATGCATCCTCAGTCACTTACACGTGTGGTCTGCTCAAGTGTGGTCACAAACAGGAATTCTGTTTTATATTATTTAAGACTTAACATACGAACATGCCTCAGAAGCTCACAGTTCCATAAATGCTAAGACATTTCTGACTTCAGCATTACTATCTTGTTTTTTTATAAACAGAGACATGCAGTGATTAAGGGATTACGCCAAGGTCATACACAAAGTGCATGTCAGCTGGTATTAGAATTCAGGTCATTGACTGACTGAACAATATGTACATTGTACAAGTATGGGGAACTGTAGTTGTTTTTGCAAGTTTTGCACAATGCTCAGCATGATTTTCTTCAAAGGAATTATGACAGTCAAGCCTCATTACTTGTCACTTCAGTATACTACATTACTTGCCCTCCCCGTCTGGCTGCACTAATCCACATAAAGTCCTTCCTCACTAGGCTTAGGCCTAGCACTAACCAAATGAAAGCCACAGGCTGCAAATTGGGGATCTGGACAAAACTTTGTTCCTGTGAAAGTTCAAATGAAAGCAAGTAACTGTAGTTCTTATGTCAGTCCTATCCACTAACTGTACTCTTACTTGCTAGTGATTTCCTTCTTACTAAATATTAGAGCTCAGTCTAATACACTTTTGCAGAGCTAGTCCCAGTCTGCATCAGTGCTGTACACAGAGGGAGTCTGAAACAGTAACTTCTGTGATACAGTTCAATGGAGTACTCTCTGACAACTGCCAAAAAGAATTCAATGCCCTGTCAGCACATGAAATGGAAAAAGTATTAGTCAGAGCATGAACATATACACTGTAAGAAGTATATAATCAATATAGTCAATAAAGCAGAGATCATCTTGTTAGCAGAGCATTTCTTCTTTGTCAGACTCATTCCAGGGAGAAAAAATCTCGTAATGAGGAACAAAGATCACTAGCAAACTCTTAAATATTACAAATGTAATGGAAGTGAAAAATGTAACATCTGATGGAAAAAATGCTGATTCATGACTAAAGCTGTAATACATTACTTAATACCCTTCCTTTAATTTACAAAACTCCCAAACTATAGAATATATCAGATTTGGCATTTAATGCAACAGGACATGGAAGTATTTGTGTTTATCCATTTAGAAATAAATACGTACAGCACAGAAAGCTATTTCCTGTATTTTTAAGTGTTGTACTCCTGCTTAGTAGTATTTTAAATCCATGATTTGTATTCTTTGCATGTACAATATTCAAACTTTGGATTTTGTTCCTAAATTGATCTGTATTTTGATAACCTCATCTTCTTCATGGATAACCACGTATTTGTCCAAAGATACCTGAACCAGAAACTGCAACCTATGTGAAGAGTTTGATTTCAGTTTTTGGTCTTTATAATTGAAAATTTGCATTTGATTTTGGCCTTCAGAAGAAATTCATGCTGCTTTAATTGGAGCCACAAGAAAAAGCACAGGAAACTGTTCTAGCATCATGCAACAGGAGTGAGGTCACTTAGCAGATGCAGTTCTCCTAAGTTTGGCCTAATTCTGCCGCTGCTTCTGCACCAGTGAAAGAAGATAGACCTTCTAAATTTAAAGACTGCAGACTCAGTCTTCCTACTGCCTCATGTCCTTAAAGTTAAGTTACGTGCTTAAAGTTAAGCACGTAAGTCTTGCTGACCTCTGAAAGACAAGCGCAGGCACAGGATATACGTGTAAATCTCAGCAGGGCTGGAACAAGTGGCATTTAAGAAAGACAGGAAGGCTAAGCTGCCCTAGCAATCTGAGACAAAGGAGCTACTGTTCTTGTGTTCTGAAAAAAACCTGCAGCAATGAAAGTTACATTTTCTAGGGGTGTCATTACAACATCAAACAATAAAAATTTATTTGGCAAGTTTCAACCAAGCATGACTCCTAGTGCCTTTTTGTTCAGTGGGTAGTTTTGGTCTCCTAATTACAGGAAATGTCTATGAGGTAGGTAGAACTGACATTCAAATGTGCAATAATCTTATTTACTGTACTTATATTAATAGGCTTAAATTCCCTAGAAAAACACGTCATCCTACAGAGAAGGAAATTATCTTGAAGATCATTTGCTTTTAGTCCTTCATTTTACATTTATAGTGGTTTGCTATTGAAGTCCTTTCAGTCCTTCAGTTTCAGATCACAGCAGTTTGCTTCGTGTTTTGATCACATGCAAGGTAACCACAGCATTTTGCAGCATGCATAGCACGGGGCTGGTCTACTGCAAAACTTGTCTCAAGCTACACAGTATGGCTGGCAGTATCTCGAGCTCGCTATAGGGCTAAAGGGAAGTGAAAACATCTGCTCTAACAGATCAGTTCCTGCAGCGTTTAAGTCTGCAGCCCCGTTAATGGAAGTGCTGCAGGTGGATCAAAGTGCTTTCAAGAGTGGGCCCTGGCAAGGCGTAACGCTCCTCCATAAACATAAAGAACACTATTCTGAAGCAAATAACCAGAATATGGCAGGAAGTAAGATGATCTGTAACTATATAAAACCCCAAACCGAAGCCCCCATACATGGCCGGGAATGGCCACCCCAACCCGAGGGAGCCGGCGGACACGCTAGGTAAACCCCTGCTCCTGCTCCTGGCTCCTCGGAGGCCCCGGGAGGCGTTAAGGGGCCGCGCTACCAAGGCCGAGGAAGCCCTGACGGAGCCCGGGCGGGGGAGGCGGGTCCACGGCTGCCCTTGGGCAGAAAAAGAAGGCGCTTGAGTCGGAGGCTCCGGCTCCTCCAGTGGCGGGTGTGGAACCGCTAGCCCCTCTTGCCGCCGAAGGCCGTCAACATCAGGATCCGCCCATGAAGCCGCGCCGAAACAGAGCCACCCAAAGCCCGCAGCCTTTCCCCGCTCCAACGCGGGGGCCCTCGGCTTACAGGCGGGAGGCGGGACCCGGGCGCTCTCACAGCGCCCCCAGCGGCAGCTCGGCCAGCTCTAGCTCCTCCCCCGCAGCAGCGCAGCGGCTCCCTTCCCGTCCTCCTACCCAATCCCGTGCCGGGCGGAGCGACATGGATGCCGCTGGCTGCAGTTTGCTGTGGGGTTTGGGTTTTCTCCGAGCCTCTGCCCCGGTGTCCCTGTGGCGCTGAAGAGGGGTCGGCTCAGGCGAAGGGTCTGTGAGAGGTGGAGGTGAGCGGTGGGGGCGGTGCGGGGCTGCTTTTGTTGGCGCTGTGCCTTTCCTGAGACACCAGGCCGGGTCACCCTGTGAGGCCTACGGCTTGCCGGGAACTCGAGTGTCGCTGTCCGGGCCTGGCGGGTCGGCGACGGCAGGCCTGGAGGAAGCGGGCCGGGGCCCTTGGCTGGAGGAGACGGCGGGTGTGTCAGACTCTGTGTGCGTGGGGGCAGAGCGGGGCGGCGCTGCCGGCTGGCCTGTGCGAGGGGCGGTCAGGCGGTGCGGGGGCTCCCCTTGCCCGGGGCTGGGTATGGGGAGCGGCCCCCAAGTACCCGCGCGGAGGCCTGGGGCCCGGGGCCCTCCTGAGGTGTGAGTGAGCGAGTGCGTGTGTGCAGGCGCAGGCCCGGGCGCGGGGGATGAGTTCAGCTGCGGCCTGGCCCCTTTTCTGGTGCGGCTCTCCCGGGAGCCTCTCGCCATGCGCTGTTCTCTGCGCGGTGCTTCGTTTCCGTCTGGTTACAGCCCGTCGGGGGTGGAAGAACAGCAGGTGCCTGTGTTGAACTTACCCCACTTTCTCTGTCTCTCCTAATTTTCATCTTTCTGTTGCCTTCACCCTTTTCTCCTCGCCTCTATCTTCCCGAAATTAATGATTTAGTCGCGTTAAGGAGAGGTATTATACTTACGATATAATCCTACTTGTACTGGCTGAAAGTAGTTTTATTTAGTCTTGGAACAGGAAATACGGTCTGTAAACAGCTCAGAGGATCGTAGTAATTGTTTAAAGCACAGAAAATCACTTTAGCAACATTTCAGTTACATTTTACAGCAAGACTGCAGCAATAACAGAAGTATTTAACTGGCAAGCAGTAACCGGGTGATCTGTGATCTTATGGCCCTAAACGATAAAAAAGAAATTCTAGCTGTCATACTTTTGTTTAGTCACATCTTTGAGTTCACAGTTGTTGTGAAATAGCACTGCTGATTCAGTGTGTGTTTCTTCATGTAATATCAATTTCTGATTCCCTCTTGTAGATGTGCCCTTGATGGAGTTATTTTTTAACCATTAACTTGTTGCCACCAAGTAAACAAGTAGGCAGACTTTGTCCAGATGGAGCTTCTCCCTCCCACCCCCCTCAGTTTGTGGGAGCACTGTCCAGCATTTTATAGTTACCTGTGAGTTTGTAAATTAATTTTCTGTTCTTATTTTCTAAGCTGCATTTAAAAAGTAGTAATTCTTTTGTGTGTGTGTGTTTAATTTAGAGAGATTGGTTTGTAACCTCTTAGTTTTTGCCTGAAAATAACCGTATTTGCTCTGCTCTTAGGCATGGGAGATGAATTTGGCTATTTCTTTGTAAAACACAAAAAGCAAGTAAATGGGTAAAAAATATCTCTTAACATTTTAAAGGGACTCTTTTTGGTCTTCAGCTTGCATGCACAACTGTGGCATTGGGCCAACAAATAATGTTGTTTTCTTATATGTACATGGATAATTTGAATTATTCACTGCATTTCTTTTAAAGCTATGAATTAGATACCTTTTATTTTTCTCCTAAAAAAACCCCCCAAAATTAACAAACCCCTGACTCTTCAATGGAAGTGATTATGAATTTCTTGGTTTTTTAATCCTCTGACTTAAAAAGTTTATTTTCCTTATGTTCAAATGCCATTTTAAGAGACCGAGGATTAGTAAAAACTTTTGCAAAGATTCTGCAAGTCTTTAGTTGTACATCTCACTTTTTTGTTTGGTGGATTTGTTTTTAGAATGTGACATTTGATGTGTTTCTATATCTGAATACTTTCATGAGGAGGTAATCCATCTTTCAGGAACTTGGACACTGTATTATAAAGTAATATTAAAGGAAAGCGAATGGGGAAGACATCACCTTGTCTTTGTATTTGCTTTGAGAATAGAGTTAAGCGCAGGTTTTATACATAAATTTTAATTTTGAGTTATCCTATAAATAAGAGTAGGCTCTAAGTCTTGATTGTCAGCTGGAACTTGAGATTTATTTCCAGTGAAACAGAACAAGCTCATTACTGTTTACTCATGTGTAAAGCTTGGGTGCGTGGGGCAAATGCTTATGAAGTATGTAGAAGTTTTCTTAATGTCATCCCAAAAATATGCTATACGTTTTAGAGAGGAGCAAATCTGAAAAGGTTAAATACAAGATTGTGATGATAATTGCCTTTGTGCCTTTTTTTTTTTTTTTCTTTTCAGGTGAAAACTGCCAAAGCTTGGGGCTGGCTGAAGAGATACATTAATTGTGCTCAAGTTAGCCTGGCTTGAACAAGTAAAGGATATTTTTGGTACTTTTTAATTTAAGTGGAGGTGGTTTTTTGTTTTTTTTTTTTTTTTTTGTTTTTTTTTTAAAATTGAAAAAAACCTCAACAACTAAACCAACAATGGCAGATGTGGACCCAGACACGTTGCTGGAATGGCTGCAGATGGGGCAGGGAGATGAAAGGGATATGCAGCTAATAGCACTGGAACAGCTATGCATGCTACTTCTGATGTCAGACAATGTGGATCGCTGTTTTGAAACGTAAGTAGTTTTGGCTTTTTTTATGGAATGTTACTTTCCTCTCTCTGTAGCTGTATGTAACAGTTAGCATTCCTAGAAACTTTCAGCCTCAAAAATATTCTTTACAGACTGGATGTGGGTGTAGATCACTGAAATGAAGAGTTTCTGTTAATGTTGTACGAAGTACTGTCGTCTGATTAAAAAGGTAGTGTCCTGCAAGTGATCTGCAGTGCCTGTTGTGACACAGGGGCTGATTGTTTAGTTTAAAGAAAAGTATTCAGAGTGGCAGTGTGGAAGTGTTGGGGGTTATTGTTTAGTTTTTAATGGTAGAGAAAAACTTTTTTTTTCTTTTTGCTTTAAAACTATAGCAATTACCTAGATTGATTTAAGCATCTGTATTCTTGCAGTGCTTTTCTCAAGAGAGGTAATAGCTGTTTCTGAGTTCTCTACATCCAAACAAAAATCACAGATATTAATCACTGTTCGCACAAATATTTTACCCCTTCGTAGAAGAATGTTGCTGTTCTTGCCACCCTCCTTCTCAACTGCATTTGTACACTTCATATAGCACGGTCTCTGCTCTCTTTTTTTTTTTTTTTTTTTTTCCTCACAGCACAAAATGCTGATGCAAGCACTTCTATTACTTAATAGTGTTGCTGTGCATGTGTTACACTACGTCGTGTGAGGGCCCAGAAATAGTATGGAAGGGAGGTAGCAAAAGTGTAAACGATCACAACTTTGAAATCTTAGTTCTCTTGCTTTTATTTGTTTTCATGGTTCTGATCTTGATGCTCTTACATCTCTCCTATTTTCCATCTTTCTTTTATTACTGTCACTTTCTTTTGCATCTTGGAGCACAGCTAGTGTCTTTCTGATACATCCTGGTTCTTAGGGGTGTTGGTTTAGAAGTGTTTAAGAAGGTTGCTGTTGGTTGCAGTGTTCAGTTTTGTAGTCCTGAAGAAGAACTGGTTTTGGGCTTATCTCTTAAAAGCTGTTCATCTTTCACAACTGCTTCTCTTAGAGGAAGTGTAAAATTCACACATCTCTAAAATTTGCGTTTGTAGCGGTTACTTAGCAGTGAGTGCAGTTTTGTACACTGCTTAAGAATTTTAAATTGCCTGATTCTGACCAGCTTAAAAGTACAGTTCTGGCCTGGAAGAGATTTTGCTATAGGAAGATGCATTTGACTTCCCAGTTTGTCCCTCATAGTACTGATGATATCAGTGGAGGGCTGTGTTTCCAGCTGCAGAAAGGCTGATTTACTGACTTCTTAGTTTATTGCTGTAGAAAATAGTTTCGTAGTTAAAATTTTTTTTTTTTTTTGACAAATCTAGATGAACTTTCTGCTTCAGTATGTTCAGCATAGAACAGAAGAAGCAGCTTTGGCATAAGCATTTGTAAGGATATCATCTGGGTATTTGAGAGTTACGAATGAGATGTCAAATGCAATTGTATGCATTGTATTAAGAACAGACTTTCATTTCAATATAAATAAATAAATAGTCCAAGTGCTGCTTATTTTTAGAGTCCAGGTAGTGAATGCTCTATTATTGCAGTGGTGTGGTTTTAAAATTAGGTTTTATGTCTGAAAGAAGGAATGCCATTTGGTGTTTTTGTTTTGAGCCTTGGTATAATTTAATTTTACTGGTCTTCTAAGTTGTTGACCTATTTCGCTGTTTTAAGTTTCCCTGAAATGGAAGAGAATAAAGTTACCTTGGTAACTTTTTCCCTGCCTGTTCAAGTGATTTTGCAGTGAAAGTTAAAACTACTACTTCTGGTTGGCATTGTGAATATAATGAAGATGCAGTTCCACAGTATTTGATGATCTGGCATGGTAGCTAATTACCTTCAAAAGCAAGACCTGCTTCTTCCCATTTATCACTTGCAGTTTTGATTCCTCCCAACCATTTTCTTGCTTCATGGCAGCATCAGGGCTGGCTGGACTCCTCTAATTCACTAAAAGAGCAAGCAGCTCTTTAAACCCACTGATGAAGATGGCACATTTTCTGCTGTTATAGTGAATTACAGCAGATCGTAGAGGTGTCTGGTAAGTACTGGTGGTGAAACGGCTAACTGAAAATATGGGAGAAGCAGAAGCTCTTCAGTAGAGAAGTTCTCAGGGTATTGTCTTGGGTGCCTGTGGTACCACAGCCTTCATTTCAACGTGACCTCATTTATTTTGACATTCTCTGTAAGAAATAAATGATATCTTGAAAAGTATTTTAAAAACCTTTCCAAATGATAGTTCAAGTAGCCAAAACTGTCTTGTGCTGAGGGAGTGTAACTATAATAATTCCTCGTAATGGTTTAAAGTTGCTTTTCAGCTATGCTTTTAAAGAGATTATTCCTTGTCTCAATAAGAGATTTATTATGTGACAGAAAGGCTGCCAAGCACATTTTTTCAGGGACTAATTTTGAAGATTTTTTTTGAAAATGGGCATTTTTTTGCTGTTGGAAAGAAAACCGACCTCTAGGCTTTACATTTTTTTTTTTTTTTTTTTCTCTGTTAAGCAGGAAGAGCATTCCCAAATTTTTGTATGCTGTGCAGATATTATTTCAAGGATTTGGAATTGTTTATTGGTATTAATTGTGGTGACAAAGAAAACTTTAAGAAAATTTCTTAACTGTGGAATTCAACACCTAGAAGATGGAAGATGGAATCTTAAACCACTCAATTTTCTGGGGAATGAAATGTGATGTTTTTCAGGGATCAGTTAGTGACTTTAAATGTTAAATATTAGTCTGCTTGTACATAAGAAATTATTTTCTCTTTTGATGTAAGCTAAGAAAAAGCTCATCATTTTACTGAAGTGCATCTGATGTTTAAGAGCTGTATATGGTGACGACTGACAAAGCTATGAAACAGACAAATGAAAAATATTGACATGAATTGATTAAAAGCCCAATGCTCTTTCCAGGCTGACTTCTTAAGGGGTTAAGGGCCATACACAGTCTCGCTTAGCAAAGAAAGATAACACACTTGGGAGCGAGTTAGGGGGTGGGCATTGAAACGATGGATTCAAAATCTTGTACTTTGCTGGGTTACTTTGCAGACATATTCTCAAGGAAATGGTGTATGTTAAAACTAATAATTTGTTTCTGTGCAAGGTAGTGGATATTGAAACTAGCTTTTTAGATCGAATCAGAAAAGCGGAAGTTGGTGCACATGTATGGTGGTGTATCTTGCAGTTTTCTGGCAGCATTGCAGCAGATTGCAGGGTGTGCAGCCAATAACAGGTGGTGGTGCCAACTAACTGACGTTTCTTTACTTCTCCCCAGATTTACATATTACGTATGATTAAATTATTTTTGGTGTTACTTGTAGTTTAGCATTACAGAAATCAGCAGCATATTCATCTCCTGGTGATAATGAGTCACAGATACTGTTAGTCACTTAGCATGAAGAATGACTAGCATTTTACCAGCAGCAAAAGCCAGTAGCTTGAGCTACAGAAACTTAATGAGTGAAATTTGTGAAGTAGTTGCATTGAAGTAAAATAGCTCAACTCAAGATTAAAAGTGTTAGTCCCAAATTATAGTTAAACTGTGTGCTATTAAGTCGACTTTAAGTAGTTTTTAAGTATGCACTTCATCTAAACTTAATTGGAATGATTTTTTAGTGTTTAAATTATTATAGGTAATTTCAAAGACAATGTAGAGGCTATTGATTGCAATCTCACGGTGTTAATATAGGCTTTTTCCACATAGGTGTTTCAGTTTATCTTTTTTAATTTTTTTCCCTGTCTGATTGTTTACTTTATTTTTGATGAAATAAAATGAGATCTCCTCAGATCTGGTCTTCGTGTTGCTATTTTGTTTCCCTGTCTGTCAGAGTAAAAGTATTTAGCAAGGAAGATGTTATTTATTTTCCTTAATTACAAAGAATACTTGTAGAACAAGGCGGTAGTATAGCAAGTGAAGTAAAACCTGACTAAAATCTTTTCTACACTGAACAGATGAAACGTGCTTTCTCTGAGCATTAATAAGGCCTCTCTTCCCTTTTGACTGTGCCTTAAGTCACCTCTGAATATTTAGCATTAACAGATTTAGTTAGCATAAAGTTACCAAGAGTTACCATCTTATTTGACAAATAAAGCTAAAAAAATCATACAAAGGATCAGAATTTAGGGGTCTGATATGTAAAATAGAAATCCGTTGAGTTTATGGTTTAGATCAAATATGTTTATTTAATTTACATTAACCTTTATTCTTTCCTAAGTATGTTATTCACTGGGGAAAATACATTTTCCTTGTAATTGCTAACATATAATAACAAATGTAAGAAGAAAATCTAGTGAACCAAAGACTGTTAATGTGAGCTAGTGAGACTGTGGTAGAAAAATGTTTAGTTTTACCTCCACTGGATTGCTTTAAACTGCAGGTGCTTGTGTTTTATCAGGATTGTATCAACAACTTCAGCAAGTCAAAAGTAGATGTAGAGAGAAAAACAATTTTTCTTATGGAGATGGGGGTAGGAATATGAAGTAGTGGTTTCCAGGCTTATTTTTTAAAGTTTATGCTGGCTTTAAAAGCTTCTTTATAATTCAGACATTAGTAAAGTGCCCTTTAACAGATATAACAATCATGGTAAAACTAACAGGCTGATAGGACAGCTCAGTCAGTATCAAGGTGGTTTCATGTTATGTGGCCTTCAGATTTCACAGAATCAAATAGGTCGGAAAAGACCTTTAAGAGCATCAAGTCCAACCGTTACCCCAGCACTGCCAATGCCACCAGTAAACCATGTCACTAAAGGCCACCACTAAACCATGTCACTAAGGGCCTCGATTTGCTTGTTTTGTTATTTTAAGGAGGGGGGGGGGGGAAGAAGTCAGGCTATTATTACAGTTTTGTGCTGGAGTGCAGCTGTGAGTAAATTAGGGTAAGTGTTGCTGTCAACAATAGACTACAGTTTTCATTTTGTAAGCCATGCAGAGCATATGTTCGTAGTGAGTTACTGATTTGGACTAATGCAGGCATCTCAATAAATGAAATTTTGTGAGCTTTACAAAGGCAAGACTCGTGTGATTGCTAATAAATTTTTTTGCCTTTAATGAAGGCAGAGAATGTGGCAGCAGTGAAATGCCAGCACTGAAGTTATGTGCTCTGTGGACTCAATACAGCAGGATCTTCAGCATCCTATAGACTACTTCTCTGAGATGGAAGTAGGGGTGTTTGCTGTATTTTTCAGAAAGCTGTCTTGTTACAGTTCTGAATTTTAAGGCTGATTTCTGTTGTTGGGTGGTTGTAGGTTTTTTTGCAGTGCTAAGAGTTTTAACACAGTAATGTCTTTCTGGTTGCTCTTAGTAAAATGGGAATTATGGCCTCATTGTCATGGGTATTATGGAGATTAATTAGCCTTGTGTAGTCATTAATGGCTGCAAAGGCCAGAAGGGAAGATGAGGTCATCTAAAATGGCATCCTCTCTTATGTCATAGGCCCTTGTACTGTTCCTGGTTATTACTGGATACAAGCATAAGGTGTAGCTAATGCTTCCAGTAGGCCATCCTACCTAATTTTACTGCCTGTTTTGCTATTTAATCTGCTGATAGTTGCCTTTGTTGTTGACATTTGCCTGGCCTTTTCCATTTGAACTGGCCAGATTGCTGCGTTCTGTGGCAGGCAGTCAGTCCACCTTTTCCTATTGGATGAAAAGCCAGTATTGTTCTTACTGGGAATGTACTCACACAGAAGGATCTCTTCAGTTCTTGATCTTCCTTCCCCTCTCAAATTCTTCAGTTTCTAAGTTTTTCAGAAATAATTTCCAGTGTTGCCTTCATCCATGCTGTTTAACTTACTGTGACCAATTGTACATCCCAAATTTAGTTAGATGTTTCCAAAACATTGTGCAGGAAGTATGGTTTTAGTTATTTGTCCTCAGAGTTGCTTTCCAGGATATGATTACTCACTTTTTAGATATGGCTGGATGTTTTGCCTGGAACAAGATCTGTAACTTAGCATTTTTGTGTGTTAAAACACATCTTATTTAAATGAGCCTGTGTCTCTGAGTAGTCCGGACAGTTCTGTGTAACTCATCACACTCTGTTACTATTTACTAGTCTATTTTTTATTCTTCTCATTTTTCTGCAGTAGTATCATCAAGTACTCTTTGTTTCAGTCAGGGGTTTGTATATGACACAAAATTGAAGTGATTCTTGGAAGTACTATGCAAAGATGGGTGCACAGTTTTAAGGCGGTGAGTTAATGACCTTTTGAAAGATCCTATCTCCTGAAAGATCCAATGAGGCCAATAACATAGGTGTTCTAGGAATTTCAAACAGCAGGCTTCCTTTCTTGAGTGGCAGTGCTAGTCAAATTATTTTAAATACTGTCCTCTTAAAAAGAGGCTGTGCAAGAGACATAGACAGCATGGATGTTCAGTAGATTGGTAATGAGAAAACAGAAGTTTTCTTGTTGAAGTCAGTTTTCTGAGCACTTGGAAATCCAGCAGAAGCTAGTGGGGAGATGCATGTTTAGGCACACTTACATTGTAATACTTTTGTTTTAATTGCTTATTTTCTTTTGAAATGTTAACAAATGTTATGTATACTTGAACCACTGCTAGTAGTGGAAATCATAGGCAGAAATATCTGTAGTTTCAAGTTCTGTAACTTATTCTTTTTCTGCAAAAGAATTACAAAATGGTGGAGATAAGAGAACAAACGTGGAATTACTACCCTGGGGCATGGCATAAGATACTGAAAAATGCAGAAGGCAGTCTAGCACATGCTCTGTAAACTCAGAAGCAAAGCTAACAGTAATTTAGTTAGAAATTTAGAAATTATTTACTCTGCATGAACTGTTCCTTCTTGTGCATTTGCATTTTTGTTTCATCTCACACAACTGGTATTTGTTGAATGTGTAGACGAATACTTAGATGATGTGTTCCCTCCTAAGAGTGAGCTCTGAGAAAAAGGCTCAGCTATCTGGCCTTTATTTAGCTAAATGGAAGTTTGGAAGTGTTTCTAAATGTCAAATTTGAATTCTAAATTAATTTATTTTAATTTCTGATAATGCAGAGTTTCTGCTGGAATAGGTACAGGATGGAGTTGTTAATTCTCTAGCTTTATTTTATTGCCTGAGCTGTGATTGCAGTTTAGAGTAGGGATTCAGAGTTGTAAAGGTTCAGTATTTTGTAATTGCGGTAAAAGTTCCTAAATTAGAGATTAATTTTTACTTGTGCCGTTGTTGTACGTTAAAAATACAGTTTGATATCTCTAAAGTTTTATAAGTAGATATTTTCTGGACTCATCTGTTGTATAGCGGCATTGGAAGAAAACAGTGCTATATGGTTTGGAAGTGGGTCCTGAAGAATACATAGGCAATGCAGGGGTGTGGGCAGTCCTCTTGTGGATGATCTTGATTACTTTGCTGATTTTTTTTATTTTTTTTTTTTCTGGTTCATATATGGAAACAAAATGTTATTTCAGTGAAGGAAAGTCTGAGATCTCCTGCCATAAAAGCAATCACTAATCAAAAGTAAGTTGGAATTACTGTTGCTTAAAGAAGAGCTCAGTTGTGCTGGATGTCTTCTTTGTTCTCTGAAAAAGTTCTTTGAAACTTTCAAGTAGTGTGTCACATTGTTGTAAATATAACTGGTATATTTTTCCTCAAAAACAGTTAACTAGTGAGGTTTAACTTCAGAATTGTAATTTTTAGTTATTTAAGTTTATTATATATTAATCATTAAATAGCATAGGCACATGTAATTCTGTATTTTCGTATGTTTAACTGGTCTCAGCAGATGGTATGCATTAAAGATCCAGCACAAGTTCTGGCAGGCAGCTGAGCTTGGTTTTTGGCCACAAGTCGCATGAAGCCTAAGGCCTTGTCACATGGCAAGGGCTCCGCATCCACCGCATCCAGCAGTTACTCTGGCACTGGGTAATACACCCTAGTGCTAGCAGTGGTTGTGTTAACCGTTTTGGGAGTGAAGCAGGGTTGTCTTTGTTTTTTTGTTTCCTCCTTTTGGGTTTTGTTGAAACACCACAGTAGTTTTAAGCTGCCATTATTATTGCTGCTTTAGCTAAGGCTTTACATGCATTTCAGATATGAAATGTAATTACATAAATGAGTTTATAGTGCCTATTTTTACTTCCTTGGTGTCTTTTTATACTGGCAGGCTGTAAAATCAGCTGAGTCATTTTGTTTGAGTTTAAGGGCTTAGCGCTGGTAGGAGCTTACTGGTGTAGCTATTTAAGAGTTTTGTATCCCTATGGAAACCTCCGTTCCTGCGGAGGGAGTGGGGGAGGGAGAAAAGAGTCAGAAGTGTTTCAGCATATGAAGTTATGCTGATTATAGTGCTGTAAATGTTGAAGTAATGATACTGGTACACCTTTCTTGACATCAGTGTGACTGTGATATTTAAAAGGTGTTTTGAGATCCGTTAAGCTTATGCAGAGGAAGAATGTATGTTAAAGAATTTGAGTATCATGATGGTTACAATTCAATAAACTAATTTTAATACTGAAAGCATGAATTTGTCTTTTAATAGGAGTTATACATAATAAGCACTTCTTAACGTGGTTTAGTTCTTTTCTTGATGTTAGTACAGGGAACAGTATGTTCTACTGCTTTGTATTCCGATAGATTAGAGTCTGAAGACTAAATGCTGAGTAGTACTTATTTCAGACTTTTTGAAAACTGTTATTTAGAAACCTGTCTTCCATCAAGAACTTTGAAACGTGATAGGTTTCACAAGGTAATAAGTCGCTGAAGCTCTGACCCTGGGAGTACAGGAATTGAGTTGGGTGGACATCCAGAACTGAGAGACTTGAAGCAATTGGCAAGAGCTGTAGCATTGGTCACAGAGTAACCTCATTAATTCGCTGAAGTCAGTCTTTCACTAGGGAATAACACAGAGTAACCTCACTAATTCACTAAGTTGGTGCCTAATCACTCTCTTCAAGTACTATGGGAAGTGCCCAATGTGATGTTAATACAGCTTCTTAGAAATGAAAATAAAAAAAAATTCCTTTAATTTTCATATTCATTAGGAAATGTTCCTAAACAGAAGTTTCAACTTTGGAGCTACCTATTAGCTTCTATTTGCCATTATTTTCTATTTTGACAGAATAAAGCATATTTAATAGATTATTTTTTTTTCCTGTGTTAAGAGCACTCACCACTATCTTCTTGTTTGTTCCACTGCAAATAGGCCATTGTGAGCAACATGATTCCCCCCTACCCCCAACTTTGAGGATAAAGCAACTTTTGTTGTTGTTGTTGTAATTTCTTTTTTTCTGATATATATTACTACTTTTAGTTAATATACGATCTAGATAAAGCATCCCAATATCAAAACTATTTTCACCAGATTGCTTTTAAGTTTAGAAATTACACACTTTGTTTTTTTTCTTCTCTGTGGAAGTCAAGGCCTGCAGTGGTAGAAAGTTTGTGTTCTTTTCCCTTAGAAATCAAAAGCATCATCTGCCAGTAGAAGGCAGTGTACTAAAAACTGGTTATCCTGTCTTACCACATCAGTTCATTTGGTGCCATTGTTTTGCCCTTAGCCTCCATGCTGTCCTTGGAAGTTTTGGCAGCCTTCATTTTCCTGTTTAGACAGTTTTCTAAAGGTGAGTCTCGTGCAGTCACTGTGGTACAGCACTCTTGAAGTGCTTTGCTTCACTGCTGGTCAAAATACATTTTAGTTCTGAGCACAGTCTTAGTTGGGCATTTAGCATTAGGATCTGTATTACTGATGGTACCTAATCTTCTACAGCAAATATTTGGGACAGTTTTAGTCCCCTCTGATTTATTTTGGTCTACTTAAGGAAGCCAGTAGGTATTTACCTGGAGATTAAGGTGTAATAGTCATGCATACCTAACATGGCTCATCTGACTTACTCTTTGGTTCCTGCTTGTATTGATTGTATTTGGTTACTTGGTGTTTCATTGAAAAGAAGGGCTGGTTCTCAGAAGGTGCTTGTCTCAGGACCTGGTTGCTAGAATTGCTTCTAGGTGAACAGTGCATTTGTCTTCCCTGTGCTCCCTTTGCTTACACTTTAGTAACGAGGTGCCTTTACTCAAGATTGAATTGAGTAAAGACTTGAGGACTACTTACAAAGCCCATTTGCACAATTTTGAGCTGTGAAGACCATCCACTGAGTAAGGGCAGAATTTTACCTTTTTCCTAGGGGTCAAGTGCCAGAACATAGAAATCTAGGTGTGACAAAAGGGAGGGGTGTACTCTGGACACCTGCTGTATGGCTGTGGCAGTGTTGCCTCCCATTGCGTGCTGGTGTTCCCGTTTGTCCCTTCCAGTGCTTTCTCTGCCACTACTCACACGTGCAAGTTCTTGTCCCTGACGTATATAGCAGATTCTCTTAGTTTCAACCATAAGACCCCTGTGGGATTTGGGGATTAGAAGGTGATCTCTACAAACCTGACCTGTGTACTTCTGTTTGTAATACAGTCATTGATAGAAAAGTTACTTGCAGCATAATGACTGATGTTCTTCAAAGTGTCATCTGTACAATTTTATGCTATCATTATTCTAACCACCTGTTTGAGAAGACTATGGCTGGAGCACTGGGGATGTGTTGGTGTGCTGCCCTTCTCTGCTATTACAGGCTCAACAGGCTGTGTGCAAGTGACAGAACTGGTGCATTCTATTCCCTCACTAGCAGGAGACTAGGGACTGCTAAAGGCCCAAGTAGACCTCAGCCACCAAAAATACTCTGAATTTTCTGTTTAATAATGTGGGAAGATTAATTCGCATTCTCTTGTCTATATCTGTACAGTAATCATATTGTACAATTATAATTCAGGTTTTCTAGGATAGAATCTGATTTGCTCTGGTAGTGCAGGGAGATCTTGACCTGTCACAAGAGCCCTCAGACGCTACAGTATGACAAATACTAATGACTTGTGTGTTGCAGAAAATAGGTTAGATGGAGGTGCTAAACATTATTAGGAACTTTTCTGTACGAGAGAAGACAATGCGATGAGAAGTTCAGAGCTAGTAATGTGTGAGGCTCAGTCTTGATCTTACGTGTCTAACGATCACAAGACTGCAATGAATTAAGATGGGATGACAGTGCTTCCTCTCTGCTGTCTTACGTGATGTTAATGAAGAACAGTCAATTACATTTGTCACAAGAAGCTCCTGCTGCTAGGTTGTTTCAGTTGGTTCAGCACAGAAATTTACCATCCTGATCATAAGAACCTGCACAAACAGAATACTGTTTAAATTCTAGGAAATAAATAATATATACTGATAGGTTTGGTTTTTTCTAATCTTGTCTCAAACTCTTGACACCCACAGAGTGAGATTATGTGAAGAGGCTTGGGCATGGCTTCTTGAAGTGTATTTCAGAAATGCATGCAAATACAACTTTGTAATTGTGGTCTCATAGAATTATAAAGTCTGTAACTGTCCAGAAAGGTTGGTATATATGAGTAGTGGAGAACATTGTATACCGGGCTGGCACAGAAAACATTTTTTATATTCCTGCTGATACCATTAGAAGTTCAAAATGGTAAAGAACTGTGCTGCTTAGGACTTAAGTATAACAATGTATTGGCCTGGCATAATGTTACAGAGCAGTGGACAAGACAGCATAGAGGTTCTGTCTAGGCAGATTGGTGTATTGTGGGCTGCTTTGGCGCAAGTGTCTGAGAATACAGACTTAATTTTCGAAGTCAATGTCAGTGGTGCTGTCATCCTTTGGGGCTTGAAAAAACAAGTTGGATCTCTTGCCAGCTATGACCTTTTTGAAAAAGTAGTAGCCAAACATGATAGATTATTAATACAGTGTTTATAAAGCAATAAATAATAAAAGCACTTTTTGACAGTCTCACTGGCAGAGACTCAAGGCTGATAGATTCTTGGTCTGTCTGTTTTGCTTTCTTCAGAAATACTTCTGCGCACACATTTCATTGCCTGGTATGACTTTAGGAATAATAACTTAATTTGTATTCCTGTACTGTGTAGAATTTGAATCAAATTGTTTGAGTTGAGAGACATGACGGGGAAGAAGATGACCCAGCTGTACATTAAATTTTAGTTGTGTGCTAAAATAATAAGTGGCTCTCATTTGCTCTTTTGGAGACCAGGACAAAATTCTGGTTTGATGTTTTTTGCCGTGTTTCCTGATAACAATGTAAGAAAAATGAAGTTGATGTTTTTATTACTTCTAAATTTGTATTTTCCTTTCAAGCCTGTGATTTTCTATGTATTGGGTTTTTTTATTTGCGGCAGGAAAAAGAAAGGGAAAAAAACCACTTAAACTAAAGCTGCAGTATTGCTTTTTTCCCCCCTCCTGTTTTCTTCAGTCCTACTTATTGTCCTTAATACATATTTATAAAATGTTTCTGCTGCCTCTTCTACGTCATGTAGTCCAGCTCTCCACTTCCCGGTTGCTAGCAATATCCAGCAAAACTAAAAACCAAACCAAACAAAAAACCCAACCAACCAACCCCCAAACCAAACACAAACTGTTAAAAGAAACAAGCATCAAGTACATTGAGCTCAGAGGTCGAAGTAGCCTGAAAGAATTTTCTGTGAAAACTCTTGTTAAAATTAGATCAGGTGCTATTTTCAGAAAGGATAAATAATTTATTTTTTTCAGAACAAGTGAAGTTCTTACCATTGCTGCTTTTATAGGAACTCAATGTGCATTGCCATAGTCTACGAAACTGTTGAAGTCTGGGTAGCTGTTTATTTTGAGAACCAAGTAACTCCCGCAGATGAAGTGCCTGGCAAATCTACAGTTTCTTCCTGAAACCTTGTGATACAACTTGGTTACTTTATTGGAGGACTGGAAATCATTCCTCTAAATCAGAAAACAAATGTCATGATAGCAATTGGAGGTTGCTGTTTACATTCTAAAGAAAAAGTGTGGGCTCTGACTAATGTCTAATAGGGACTGTAGTGACAGGACAAGGGGTAACGGGTTAAAACTTAAACAGGGGAAGTTTAGATTGGGTATAAAGAAGAAGTTCTTTACTGTGAGGGTGGTGAGGCACTGGAATGGGTTGCCGAAAGGAAGTTGTGAATGCTCCATCCCTGGCGGTGTTCAAGGCCAGGGTGGACAGAGCCTTGGGTGGCATGGTTTAGTGTGAGGTGTCCCTGCCCATGGCAGAAGGTTTAGAACTTGATGATCTTAAAGTCCTTTCCAGCCCTAACTATTCTAGGATTCTATGATTCTAATGTAGCTAGAGGTTCTGGCAAAAAGGCATTTTAAAAAAACCCAAGCACTTCCATTTTTTGCCAGTGAGCTGTGCTCTCATAAGAGTGTTGCTGATACAGTGTGCTGACATTTGTGTGCTGGCAGAAAATTCAGTAGCAATGATAGGCTCTTAGTAACCTTGGATTTTTGCTGTATCTGCTGGGTAATTGGTTCTTGTGGACAGGTGTTTTAAGGACAGGAATAGATTTCTTCCAAATTTCTAAATTTCCATTTAAAAAAAAAATTGCCGAGTTCCATTTGTGCTGTGTCTTTTTATAAACCATTAAGTCATAGAAAAAATGTGAATGTTAAATTTGCTTTTAACTCCCTGCAAAAATCTTGGGGATTTTTTTTCTGCTGCTTTTTTTGGATATCTAAGAAATGATTTACTTTTCCTTGCTAGTGTTACAGTGGGGGCAGTGGAGTTCCTGACCTTCCATGTGGTTTTATGTGGGTGGTTTTGGTTCATTTGGGTTTTTTTCTTTTAAGATTTGTGTTTGTTGTTAAATTCTTGTAATATGATGTTGGATGAACACGAAGTTCATAGCAGTGTTTTAATGATCTGTCGTATGGCATAAAATGCAGTGTAAAAAATCCAACAGAAAAACACTTGTTCAAATAGCACAGTCCACTTTAATTTTTATATACTGCAATACTTATTGTGTATGGTGGTTATCTAATATTAAATACAGATTTCAGACTACTTTTTCCAGAGGATAATGTCTTCAAAATGCAAAGTTCTTTAAGAAAGATGTGGAGTTAAATAGCAGATTTCTTAAGAATAACAGACAATATAGGCTGGATAGGCCAACAGAAGTATTAAATATGTGGCTTAGCTTTATCAAAGCTTCTCTTATTAATTTATGTCATTAAGGATCACTGGGTAATGTATTTATTTGTCAGGCAGTGTTATTTAATTACCTCAAAAAGCAGAGGCAGATCTTCAGGGAAACTATTAGTGTTTTGCTGTCCCAGGACTTGGTGCCTCTGCATGAATCACTGTGTGTACCAAATGGGATATGAATGACCTCTGGCTTAGTCTTCAGAATGATTCGTCAATGAGTACTTCACTTGTCTTCCAGACCAAAAGCATTCTATTACTTCTGCTCTTTTTTAATTTAAAAAAGTTTTAGGCTTTCTTTTGCAGACCAAAATCCTAATGTAAGAAAAGTTACAGTATTTGCTTCCTGTAGATTTAGTCTCATCTCCTACATCTAGGGATAAGGTATCCAGTTAATTTGAGTACTGTCACAGCATATATTCCCTTAAGTCCCCACCACCACCTTGGAAGTCTTCTGCGACTGTAGTGAGCAATCATTATGTTATTTATTGCTGAGTAAGTATGCTATTGGAAGATAAATTGTCTTAGAGTATAGCTTCATGTCTTAGAACTTTTGATTCAAATCAGTCTTAACCACAGCTGCCATACTAGTGAAAAGCATTATGGCCATCCATTTTGTTTTTGTGTCCTAATACGTCAGAGGGGGAGAAGGACTGCTGCAGCTTGCTTATTGTGTTTTGAAGTCATGGAGATGTTCTTGAGTGTCCTTGCTTATGGGAATGAGCCTAACAATAAAGAGGAGAGCCAGAGGCTACTGAGACCTGGATATAAAGAGAAACTGTAATGGAAGCAAGCTAAATGAGTTAAATATGTTCTCAGTGTGTTTAGGGAAAAAGAATGAGGCGGGGTGCAGGGGCAGAAGCTGAAAGGATAAAAAGACAAGTGAGAATGCTTATGACATAGGGAAGAAGGACCACTCAGAATTAAGTTGTGTAGCAAATCCAAAATCTTTAGTTACTGTATCAGTATTTCATGGTTAAGTTTAAGTAGCTATTTATCATCATGAACCTTGAAGCTTTGTTAAGAAAAAATGCATTTAGATTGGTTATGTGAGGTTAATTCCTAAAATAATTCCCCAAGAGGATAAATTTTTCCCTGAATGGTTGTAAAATTCCAAGAATTATATTGGTTTTTTTTTTTTTTTTTTTTTGCCTGCAGCCTGGCTCCTCCGGTACAGTGTCTGTTCAGATAACTGATTGGAATTTTGGAGCGTGTATGAGATGTGTGCATCCTAGTGTTCTAAATGAATGCTCTAAACCAATTACAAAGTAACTGAGCAAATCGTGTTAGCATGAAAAACATTGATCTGTTAATGTGAAAGTGTATGAAATTACTTAATGTAGAGAAACTTATGCAACTTAGTAATGTACTGTTGTGTGTTTGCTTTTTTTTTCCTCCTGCAGATGCCCTCCTCGAACTTTTTTACCAGCACTGTGCAAAATTTTTCTTGATGAAAGTGCTCCAGACAATGTATTAGAAGTAACAGCTCGTGCCATAACGTATTATCTGGATGTATCAGCTGAATGCACCCGAAGGATTGTGGGAGTGGATGGAGCTATCAAAGCACTTTGTAATCGTTTAGTAGTTGTTGAACTTAACAACAGAACGAGCAGAGATTTGGCTGAGCAGTGTGTGAAGGTGTGTATACTGAAGATCCTTCTTAAATAAGGAAGGATCTGGAAAAGAACGAGCTGGAAAACTTGCTCTTGTTTCTGAAGAGTTTCCTCATATTCTAATCCTATTCATTTTATTAAAATGTGAAGCATAACCGTAGAGTATGGTACATGCCAGTGATGCTGCTTATCTTTATTGTCAGTCTGCTGCTCTTCAAAGCTGAGATTCCTTTAAAAAAGTATTGAAAAAGAAACAAAACAAATTAGAAGAAAGTTTTACTGTTTATATTGCATGTCTAGAATGCTGTCTAATTTTGTGCGAAAAAAGGGAATGAAGAATTGCTCCAGATACAGATAAATTACCTGCTGTAAAAGATGATTTGCTGTCTCTTCAGTAGCACTACACACAGCTCTTGTGCACCCTTGTAAAGTTTTCAGAAAAATTTTCAAGACCCTTAAAATCTGTTGTTCAAAGCATAACTCATGGCCATGTCATAGTTTGTAGTTTAAGTCCTTGAATACCATGGCGTCAGACTTGATACATGTATTTACTAGTCTAGTCTACTCAAAAGTACATCCCTGGAGTAGTGGAATAATAGTCGTCTTGGAAGTTTCGGAGCTCTCAGTTGTGTGCTATCCAGAGACTTAATTCTCCCAGGAAAGGATACTGTTTTCCAGCTGTCTCATGAACACCTGTTGTGACCCTGCTGTTGGGGGATGTCTTTGTATTAGCTTCTGTATTTTTGAAGAAAACTGTAACTACTAGAGTAGTGGAGGCTTTGGTACCGGCTGGGAGTTGAAGAAGTGGGGTGGGTTTTTTTTTCTTTTGTTTCATTTTCTTAACAGTTTTGTACATGGGTAAATAAATGACTTTTTCTGTGTGCTTCCTTCTAATTAAATTTCATTTTGTCATAGGTGTTAGAATTAATCTGTACCCGTGAGTCGGGAGCCGTGTTTGAAGCAGGAGGGTTGAATTGTGTACTGACATTCATTCGTGACAGTGGACACCTTGTTCATAAAGATACTTTGCATTCAGCTATGGCTGTAGTATCCAGACTCTGTGGCAAGATGGAGCCTCAGGATTCTTCATTAGAGATTTGTGTGGAGTCGCTGTCTAGCTTATTAAAACATGAAGACCATCAGGTAATGTAATATGTAATAATATAAATTTATAGCTCAATGTACTGTGAATTTAACTTCCATTATGTTTAATAGATAAAATGTTTAATATGTTTAATAGATGAATAGTTAAGTATTTTTATACAGCCTTTGCAACTATATGTTTACATAATAGTTATATTTAGATATTATGATAGCTTCCTTTACAATTGTGATGACAAGGAGATAAAAATACTGCTTCGTGTTTGACTTCAAGCACTGTTGTGTGAATATGATCGATCTTGATTTCTGAAAACTTGATCGAAAAACATCCTGTGACTTTTATCAGTGTATTTTGAAATACTTTCTGAAGTATTTATTGTTGTATGACTGCACCTCTGTCACTATGAAATCTAAGCATAAATAAGAGACAAAAATAATTTTTTTTTCCTTTTGCCAATCTAAGAGAAGCAATTAAAGCTTCCACAATCAATGCTAAAATATTACAGTGGAAGCCATCTTAAGTGGTACTACTACTATAGATGAAGTGCTGCTTTTTTTTATTGCAGTTTTATTAAGTTGAGATGAAGTAGTGCTTGTAAAATCTAGAAAATGAATTCTAAAGGTATTTTCTTACTACTAGTAGAATCCTTTTGTGTATGTCATACTAATGCTTTGCAATAGGTCTTCAGCCAAATTCTTGCTGTACCCTGGCCAGGTTTCTTGTCCATATCATTCTCAGTTCCCATTTTGTTTCCACCTCTGCCCTCATTCCTTTCTCTGTACCCCTTGGCTCCAGTCTGGTTTAAGCAGCACATCATATAAACCTTTTTGCCTGTGAACTCAATTTTTAAAATATATTTTTAGGTGGGGTTTTTTTGTGGTGTTTTTGTTTTTGTTTTTTTTGTTTGTTTGTTTGTTTTGTTTTTGTTTTTTTGTTTTTGTTTTGTTTTTTTTTTTTGAAAGACCCAGTTGGCAGGGGACTGTCACAGTAGCCATTTCAGAATAAGCTACCATGGTTTTTAAACATTTACTGGCTTTATTAATGCATTGCTCATCTCAGGCAGTCTAATCCTGAAATCTAGACTGTAAGTCTGTAGTATTTTAACTGTTTTCCAATTTACAATGTGTTTGAAAAAGCAATTGCTGGGGCTGTTGGAGATCTGAATGAAAGTTCTAATTAAATTACTCTGTAAGCAGTTAAGCTTTAAGGTAAGTGTGCCTAAGATTGGGGTAACCCAGACAATAACAAGTAAATCTCTGCCACTGTCCTTGAGAAACATGGTTTTTGTGAAACAAGCCTCAGGTTTACAATGCATGTTGATGTGTATTATGGATTTAACCAACAACTTGTAAAGTTTTGTTGATGCTGTGTTCTCCCCTCTTGTCTTTTTACACTGTTGGATTTGGTCACTTTTTGTGGAGGCTACCAGTTAGTAACATCACTTGAAGCAAAAGTTCAGAGCAGATGAATGAGGCCTCAAGAACAGCTTATCTATAAGTTGGTTGCTTTTTTTTTTATTTTTTTTTTTGACATTTCTACTAAACTTGCAGTTCATGAGAAGAAATGTAAATGCCTTCCACAGTACTCTCTTGCTTGATAAACTGATGCCACTAATGCAGTGTGTTAAATAAGCTGAACCTCTCCTGTGTATTTCTGACAGAGGAAGTGAGTAGTGACCATTACCAGTTCAAGAAAAAATGCCTTGCAAAAGAGTCCCGGTAAACCAGAATGCTTGGCATGCAGGGACCATGCCAGAAGTTTAACATGCTTTGCATTTATTCATGACAAACTTTGTTTTTCAAGTCCTTGCAAACTTAAGGGAGATCCAAGATCTTTTAACTTCATGATGCCTGGCTAATACTCTAGTCTTGTTCTGTGTGTTGATGAGTCTTTAAGCCCTTGGTTTGTGATGGCTGACAATAATTTAGAAAATGGGCTGTGATAGAAGTTGATGACTTTTCAAGGAGTAAGACGTGTAGTAATTTAGATTTTGGTAAAGAATAGATATTGTGTTGGCTTTTATTTTGTGGGGTTTTTTAATTATTTCTTCACACTGGTCTGGTTTGCTACTGCAAGTCTATGAAGGCAAATGTGCCTGAAGCAGCTCATCTTGATGCTCCTATGCAAACTTTTTGAAAGATAGAGATACTTTCAGTGTATAGATGAGAAAGATGTTAAAGGCAAAACCTCCCTTCGTTTTCAACACAGTCATGAAAAGAAGTTGGATTTTTTCCTGGGCAGTTGGCCAGCAGTGTTTTTTGTGCGGATTTGTTAAGAGGATCAATAGTAAGCCTTGTTTCCACAGTATCACTGCTGGTTTGTGGGGGTTTTGTGGGGTTATTTTTTTTTTTTTTCTTTGGTGACAAATCTGAATTTGGGGGTTTGTATTCTACTGTCTCAGAAATACTTATTATCCTTGGGTCAGGTGCTCAGTGGGCAGTCTGCATTATCTTGGGGTGAAATCTGCTTTTCTCAGTTTGTCCTGCTTTTAGGGTTAGTGCAGGTGAAAAATTTCTTAAGAGAAGTCATGTAGACCTTTAAATACAGCTTCAACAGTGGACAGTGCTTGTAGGGATCATAAAGAGCTGTGTTTCCTGTAAGAACAGCATATATAACAAAAAAATTCTGAAAATGTGCTGCAACATATATGAATTTGGCAATTTGATTATTGAACATGTTTTTTCTAGATTGATTTGGGGCTTCAGGAGATGTTCACAATGCTGAACTGCAGTCAAAGAATAATAGTTTCCTTGATTTCTATGTATCATCAATAGAGAGAAAGGGTGATGGGAACCCAACAGCCATACAGCCTTTTGGTGGGCAGTTCAGGGCACTGTTGTATTCCAACTCCACATTTCTGGCTTAAAAAGCCCGTCTTCTCTGTTCATGGACCTTGAGGGGAACCTGTGGAAATCAGGTGCTTCTATGTGTCCCGTGTTCTTAAATACCTCCTTAAGCATCTTCTCATCTTAAGTAACAGAATTTTCATGATTTATCTTGCACTTCTTTCTTAGGTTTCAGATGGAGCTCTGAGATGCTTTGCTTCGTTAGCTGACAGATTCACACGGCGTGGAGTTGACCCTGCCCCATTAGCTAAGCATGGATTAACTGAGGAGTTGTTGTCTCGCATGGCAGCTGCTGGTGGAACAGCATCAGGACCATCTTCAGCTTGCAAACCAGGACGGAGTAGCAGTGGAGCACCAGCTACAGCTGCAGACTCTAAATTAAGTAATCAGGTGTCAACTATTGTAAGCCTATTGTCAACCCTGTGTAGAGGCTCTCCAGTAGTAACACATGTAAGAAATCCTTTTGTGCTATGGCTTTTTGTTCTCATAGGGTTTTTCCCTTTGTGTACTTTAATGTAGGCAAGGCTTGTGTTGCTATTTTGTATATCGATACAGAAATTTTTAGGCTTTATTTTTATATGCATACATACATAGAGGTTATTTATAAAGAGGGGAAGAAAGGAAACATTTCATATGGAAATGAAACCCGATTCTGATAGTATTTTCTAAAGCCCTGTATATTTTTTATTGTTCAGACTTTTAATTATTTCCAGGATCTCCTAAGATCTGAACTTCCAGATTCTATAGAAAGTGCGTTGCAGGGTGATGAGAGATGTGTACTGGATACCATGCGGTTAGTAGATCTTCTTTTGGTGCTACTGTTCGAAGGGAGAAAAGCCCTGCCAAAATCCAGTGCTGGATCTACAGGCAGAATCCCAGGGTTGCGAAGACTGGATAGTTCTGGGGAACGTTCTCATCGGCAGCTGATAGACTGCATCCGCAGTAAGGATACTGATGCACTAATAGATGCTATTGACACAGGAGGTAAGCAGAAATACTCTGAAAAAGAAAATGAGATAAGTATCTTTTTATAATCTATGGTGTTACAATAAATGCTTAGGTAGTGCCTTGAAAATCTTTATGTACTTATTTTGTTAAATACACCACAGGTCTTGTTAGTAATAATTCCCATGCTACTTTCTTTAATTGTAATTAGGAACATAAATGCTTCCCTAGAATTACTGAGGATGTTGGTTTTTTTAAGACCTGCTGTTTACTTAAAGAACACTGATGAAGTTTAATTTATAATTGTGGGAGCTTTAACTTTTTTTATTTCATTGTGTCTTTCAGCTTTTGAAGTAAACTTTATGGATGATGTAGGACAAACTCTTTTAAACTGGGCCTCAGCTTTTGGAACTCAGGAAATGGTAAGTTTTACAGAATCTTAAAGACTTTTAGGCTATTTACATAAGGAAAGATGGGAAAAAAACTGACTTCCTTTTTCTTGTTTAACAGGTAGAATTTCTCTGTGAAAGAGGTGCTGATGTAAACAGAGGTCAGAGGTCATCTTCATTGCATTATGCAGCATGTTTTGGAAGACCTCAGGTAGCAAAGGTATGAATTAAGCTGACGCTTAGCCTTATGCTGGCTTTTTGCCTTGTTCTGTACATAATGTCTTCAATGCAGTATGTCTAACGTGTGCACTGTCAAATACTTACATGTTCTTTATGGTGCTCATGAAAAAGCATATTTTTTTTTCATCATGACAGGGCAGTGACATGAATAAAAGTTGCGTATTAGCTCTACAGATATAAAAAGCATGTAAAGTCCTTAAATTTTTTATCGCCATGAGTAGAGTGTAAGAAAAGTACATGAAAAACATCTTTACTACTTTGACAGGAAGAATCTTAATTTTTTACTTTTTTTTGTATATATATATGTATTTAAAAATATTTGTTTCCAGACTCTGTTAAGACATGGTGCAAATCCTGATTTGAGAGATGAGGATGGGAAAACTCCTTTAGACAAAGCTCGCGAAAGGGGACACAGTGAAGTAGTAGCTATTCTTCAGTCTCCAGGTGAGTGAAGTTTTTAATTTCATGTCCTTGCTAGTAGAAATGCTTATATATAGTAGTTCAATTATTAGAATTTTACTCTATTAAGATTAAAAAAGATATATAAGTATATAAACAAATAC
>WYDI02028096.1:0-13403 GCA_009867235.2 Psittacus erithacus | reverse complement strand
GTATTCTCTTCTCTTGTTATTTCCCTTATCATTATTATTATTGGTGGTAGCAGCAGTGGTTTGTGTTATACCTTAGTGTCTGGACTGTTCTTATCTCAACCTGTGGGAGTTGTATTCTTTCGATTTTCTTCCCCATCCCTCCAGGAGCTGAGGGAGAAAGCAAGGAGAGTGAGTGAGAGACTGCGTGGCTGATTTACAGCTTGGCTTAAACCACAACACTAACCTAGCCTTGTTTTTTTTTTTTTCCTGGCAGCCTCCTCCAACCACAGGCTTCCCCACTATAGAAGGTAAGCAATAGCCTTTATTTACACACGAACAGCAAGCAGAAATAACAGCAAGGCAAAGCCAGCTGGGATGGGAGCTAACGATGTGCTGTCAGCTCGTCTGTATCCACAGGCAGGTTATTCAGAGGATAGAGTCAGAAGGCAGCATCGCTGCCCTCGTAGCATGAAGCATAAGCTTGATAAGAACAAAGCCATCTTTTCCCTGTGCCATGCTCCAGTATCTGGTACCAGTGGTGCAGTAACATGCAGACTGGAGCCCTGGTACCAGACATATTCCAGCAGTAGCTATATTAGCCAGGGCATCCCAGCAAGGGAGTGGTTTTGCTAGCAGGTGGCTTGGGTAGTGGGTTCTATACGTGGGTGCTGTGAGTTTCCAAGCATCTCTTAAAATCTTCCAGGGGTGATTCTGTTTGGTGAGCCAGTGAGGTGGGAGACAAGCCTGCAACTTATTACTGATGTACTCCTGAGCAATGGAAACCCTGATTCAGAGCTTCAGGATATACCATACCCCCATCTGCCTGTCCTTGCCTGCAACATGGATCTCCTGTGGATGGCTGAAGCCAAGATGCCCAGGTGAAAAGCATTTGTTTTAGCCTATTTGATACATCTCTCCTGCAGATGATCTTTCTTACTACATTTTTTAGCATTTGACTGGTTTAGAGTTTGACTGTATGGCATTATTAGCAGCAGAGATATGAAAACTGCATGCGAAACAAAGACTTAAACTTTCAAGAAGCAAAACCTGGACCACTGCATGTGGAGGTGTGTGTGGGTAGATAACATGACCAGTTTAGACAGTAGCCTGGCTAGAGCAGCTCGTCCTACTTACTGAGGAGTGTTTGCTACTTCAGTGGTGTGATTGGAGATACTGATGACCTCCTTTCTGGAGCAGGATTGGACATGGCACTTTCCTTCTCTGCTTAGAGAACATCTACAAGAAAGTGACAGGCCGGGAACTGAAGTACGAGGCCTTGATTGGCAAACCCAGCACAGTCACCTACCACTATGCTGCGTACTTGATACAAGAGCAGGCAGAGAAGCAGGGCTGGAAGGCTCCCATTCGACGCCTCTATGCAGTTGGGTAAGAGACTGTTTTCCCTGCTGTCTTCCTTAGGGAGGTGCATACTGACCTCTCAAGTGTTTTTTATACCAAAGTGCCTCTGGAGACTCACATCCTGGAACAGAGGCTTGCTAGATTTTTGTACTCTATTCTTTTAGTAATTTGAAGGGCCCTGTCAGCCTAGCAGAGCTGTTTACTATAGGGTGCAGAGTGCACATGACATGACTGGATTAAAGAAAATGTTAAGAGACCATATGTAGCATCATTAGCACTAATCAAGGCCAAACACTCTGGGATCATAGGAAATACATTACAGTAATGGCTGAAACTGCTGTGGGTGCTTTGGACATGTCTTTTTCTCTTTGAAAGACTTTTATGAAGCATGTGGCCTTCACCACAGATGGGCAGGACATACCTGTCCCTGGCCCAGTCTGGGTGATTCTCTTGATGTTACCAAATATCTTGCGACCCTTCCTCCTTTGGTGCTGCCTTAATCCTAGTCTGCCAGAGCCTGAAATTGATGCATGGGCTAGTTTCTCATTTCTGTTTCACACTGTGACCTTATCCAGGGATAATCCTATGTCTGATGTCTATGGGGCAAACCTCTACAACAACTACCTCAAGTCAGCTCACCAGAACCAGGTCCAATCTGGGGTGAAGAGGAGCCCGCAGACAGCCAGTTCCCAAACTGAGGATCATCTCAAGCTGAGGAAGGACTGCAACAATTCAGTGGAGAGTTGCGAGTCGATTCTGGTCTGCACTGGGGTCTACCGCCACAATGCAGATGTCCCTAGTAAAACTAAAGAGTACACAATGGAGTCAGTGTTCCATGGCCATCGGGACTTCTGCTTTGACCCCAGCCTGGTGGAGGCATCTCACATAGTGCAGGATGTGAATGATGCTGTGCAACTTGCTTTCAAGAAAGAGAACTGGAGCTAGGGTTAAGACAGGTGTGACTGAAGATCTACTGTCAGGGATTTTATGTACTGAAAAGGGAAGAAGGGAGGAATGGGGAGAGACCTGGGGTGATCTTCTAATCTAGGCAATAAGAAAGAAAACTCCCTGTCTCAGCACTAAAAGCCCCTTGCTTTTATTGATAATTCATCTGCAATCCTGCCAGCTGCCAACAGGCTTTCAACTGTGAACATACATTGCTGCCATCAGTAATTGAGCCATAATGGAAACAGGGTATAAAAAGGTGGCTTGTCCCAGTAATCCCAGTTTTGTTCAGCCATCAGAGTTCTTTCTTTACCACCCTTTGTGCATGAAGATCAGGCAAGCCCACCCTCCTCACAGTGTATTTGAGGATGAAGCTTTTCCCTGTGTGAGAAGCCACCATCAGCCAATGTACCATTCGTACAATGTACTGTTCGTCCAGTCTGTGACATGAGCACACCAGAAGCTGTGTTGTGGCACTGTGCCAAGGGAAGGCTTTAAGTCTTAACATTCTCCTTGTGAAGAATAAATGCCTGTGGACTTTAACAAATTCTGTTTGCTTGGGGATTTGCCACTGCATCACTGTCAGTCTGAAACAAAGTCCCATTTTGCAGTCCACTGGCAGCTATGGAGAGGAACGGCCCCTCAGAGGAAGCTGCAGTAGCCAGAGCAACTGGCTGCAGTGCTGAGGGAAAAGTTATATTGTTCCTTCCCCCCTATTTGGCATTCTGTGAACACTTCTGCCTTTTCACATCCCGCTAGGGAGCCAGCAGCTTACTCTATATAGAAGAGGAAACCACCACAGAATCTTGAATTTCCAGAAGTGTCTTTGCCCAGAACTCAGTGCTGCAGCAAGAGGCTGTTTCAGCACCCATCCTGACTCAAACTTTGCAAGGAACATCCCCCTGCTCCAGCTGGCACAGCACCCAAAGAGGGGCTCCTATTTGGAACAAAGGCCAATCATGAGGAGTCACAGCCCACCTTGCACGCAAAGATTGAGGAAGAGATCATCATGCCAGGATGGTACCTAAGCCCTAAATTCCCAATCTTCATCTTTAAGAATAAATATGTTTCCATCCTTCATTTCCTTTCTTCCTCTCTTCTCTCATGTGGTTTGCAGCTTAGGGATACCCCATACAGCCTGATCCCTGTTTTCTCCTCTTCCTTTACCATGCAGGTAGAGTCCCCCTAACATAAATTAGCAGCTGGGACTTGCTTGTCTAGGAACGTTTCCATATCCCTAACAACACACACTGTCTGCTGTTTCTATTCTTGTAGTTCAGGCTATGCAGAGGAAGATCAAGACCTGTGTGTCCTTAGTCCAAAGAAACTAAGCAAGGATTGCTTGAAAAAACTTCATGTTTTGGAGTTGGCTCAGCAAGATTGCTCAGCAAGGAGCGTCTTAATTCCAGAGGAGCATTGTGATTTTAGAAGCATAAATCAGTCTGTGTGTATGATGGAAAGCCTTTGGAAGGAACACAACTGAGTTGGTGTTCCTAGTTATACTCTCCTCACACCACACAGAGATCAGAAGTAAGTCTTTGCCTCCTCTTCTGTCCCTCCTGCTTTACCACGCAGCTCCATACACCGGGTACAAACAAGATGTTTGAGTTGTTCTCATCCATGCACACTGACATTTTGCTTCAGTAGCTCTCTATCCTCTTGATACTGATGTGCCTTCCTAGGAAGCTCATACTGCAGAGGTTCTGTTCTTATATTATGCCAGGCTTTGCATACGGAGGGGACTGAATGTGCTGTCAGTGACCTGGGTAAAGAGGTCCTTCCCAGTGGCTTCTTTCTCTATATCTTATTTTCTGAACAGGAGAAAAATACCTCTCTGGGTGAATTTCTCTCCTATGAAATCCATAGTAGGAAGCAGTCTCTTTCTTAGTATTAGCTGGGTTCTTGTTGGTCTTATCTGGACAAGAATTGCTTGGCTGCTTCTAGAAGCAGCTGTAACGTGAGGAACACAATCTTAGTTTTGAATCCTTTGCCTTTCTCTGGAGAGAAAAAGAAATTACCGTTTCATCTGCTTGTACAAGACAAGGGCTTGTCTCCAATTTCCAGAAGAGTAAATACAGGGAAGAATTTTACATATAACATAGGGAAGGTCCTTTAGCTTTCAGCATATCAGTCAAAATTGTGCTGTGGACCCAGTGTGCAAGACCTTAAACTGGAAGTCCAATCCCCATTTATTCATAAACTAGGTCCAGTGTCCCTCAGCCTTACTTTTCAGTGGTGCCATCCAGCACAGAAAGAGGAACATTCACCTTCCTTGCAGTATTTGCTAACTTTCATGGGATTAATGAATGGTCTAGACCATGGAAATGTTTTTCTATGCCATGATTACCATAGACCTCAGAGAGCTGGTTACTGGCAGCAGCTGCTAGCCACACCTTCAATTTAGTAGGTACTTATCCTCAGAAATACTAATATCTGTCCATCTGTGTGTGCAGAGCTCTTTCTTTTTACTTGTTGAGACTTTGATGCCAGTTAGTCAGGAACAGGGTGCTGCTGAACCAGTGTTTCCTGAGGGGCGTAGTGCTGCCAAATCAGCTATCCCAAGTGGAGGGAGGTGCACTGGCTGCTTCTTCAGTGATGGCAGTAGCTTTGTAGAAGGAACATGCAGAAGAATTGTGAGAAATCACAAGCAGTCTGTAATTTCATATCAGCATGCACACCACATCTCGGCCAGAAATGAGGTAGGTTGCAAAAGGAAGGAGATAGCACCTCCTTCAAGAAAGGAAGAGGTTTGCATTTGCACAGAGAGCAAGCCAGGCATCTCTGTCTTTGGAATGGCAGTGGAGGTGAACTGACTGATGTGAATATGCTTCAGATTCCAAATCTGCTTTTAGCTCCAGATCTTTTTCACCATGTTAGTGTTGAAACAGTGCTCTGGGAGTCTTAAAAATGTGTAGGAGGAACTTCAGTGATACAGAATTTAAGAAATGCTTTGCTTGCAAGTTGAAATTGGACAGAAGGGAGGAGGAGGAATCTAGAAGAATCCTGTACCCTTCCCCCAGTTACTACCAAGTAAGGTTGCATAAAAGGCTCTGCTGTTCATCTATGCACGACTAAATCAGATGGGCTGCCCTTGGTCTGAGCAACAACAAGGAGACCTTTCCCCTCTCCTCCTGCTCAGCTCCTTGGAACAGTGCATTTCTTCCACGCCACTGCCTAGGAGTTGCTTGGACACTGTGAATGGAGTAGAAAATTGGTTCTCTGGCTGCTGTTGGGTACTGACTTGATTGTGGAAGAATTCTACAAATAAAGTGCTTGCCAGGTCTCCTCTGTTCTACAAGTTCCATGCTAGAGTGCTGTGCAGGCTTCTAGGTTACTTGCAGTTCATTTATGGACATCTGTAGTTGCTAGAATTCAGTGATGTCTTTCCTGGGATTGCAGCTTTCTGGAATTAGCTTCAAGTGTGGCTGCAATGTAACTTTTCCTTTGTCTCATGTATTGCACAGAAGTGGTATTTCTGAAGCTCTATTTCCCTAATTTGAAGCAAGCATACTTACGTGCAGATTATGGGACCAAGCAGGAGAAGGGTCTTCACTTGCTGACCCAATATCTTAGTATTCATATGGTTCACTGCCCTATACAACAAACGTGGTGAAGACCTGATCCTAACAACCCCATCTTCCACAGATGGATAGGTGTTAGTCAAGCCTAAAGGGAATATGCAGTGAGGTCAGGCAACTGAGAATAGCAGGGAGGAACCAGAGGAGGGATAGACCTTGTTTTGGATCTGAAGCAGAGAGCTTTTATGTCATGCAATATCATGGTGGCTAGAGAGGTCAGTTCCTTTATTCCAGAGGACACAAGCAACTACTAGCCTGGCATTCAGGGAGTCATGTAACACTACTGTCCCCTTTTTTCCAGTCTTACTGATGGTGTGTCTTTGTCCCTCTAGTAAATGAGTAATGTTCAGGATTATATCACACACACTGTAGCAGGGTGATTACATATCATACAGAGAAATCACAAGCTGTGATTATTTTAGATTTCATATTAATTTTAACCTAGTTCCAGAGTTGCTTTTTTTGAGCTAGTATATATATATAAAATAATAAAAGATGTTTTCTTTGAAATAAATTTTAACTTGCTGTGTGAACATTTCATGAGTATCCTGGTCTCTTCCACATCCTTGCCCTAGAAGATTATCAGGACAAATTCTGTCCTTCATTCTTTTCATCAAGCAATTTTTGAGGAACCATCTTGAAAGATACCCCTACAGCAATTCTTTTGACTGAGCCGAACTGTAATTCCTTGCAAACTCTGCATCTGCCATAGTTAGGTGAGATTCCTACTCTGTGATGTGGGGCTAGGGGGGAAAAGGGGGAGGACACATCACATGCTACAATGCCCCGATTGACTGTTTACAGTAAAGACTAGTCTTGGGATGCCGCCTGTGTATGAGATGCTTTCAGGATAGGCATTTAGTTGGGACCTGACCTAAGCAAGCCACAAGCTAGATGCCATCACCTTAATCTGCTACTGCAGATAAAAAACTAGCCTAAGGGCATATGGAAAGCCATCTGTACCACTAGAAGCTTGTTTGGCTCTATGTTAAATAAGCCCTTTGTGATCATAAAAGAAACCCAAGTTATTTGACAAGAGCCATGCCCTGGTACCTTCTGAACAAGGTGAGTGGAGTTAGGGAGAGATAAACTAACAGGCACATTTTCAGATTAGAACCAAAAGTTTCCACCAATTTTGGCAAATGGAAAATGAAGGATCCTACTAGGTGAAAACCATTGGCTTTAATTATCTAGAAACAGCCAATTTACTTGCATTGTTCTTATATTCCTTCAGAAGGTTTTCCGTTTACAAAGTTCACAGCTCACAGGAGACACATTAGACAGGAAAACAGGTGTAATTGAGTCCTGAAAACTTGATGTTGAAAGTAACAATTGATAAAGCAGTAAAAGTTTTGCACAAACTGGACAAGAATTCCCATTCTCAGCAGAGGGAGGAATTGAATTGTATTCTACATCATGGAGAAATGACCTATCTCCCTTACCTCTAATAAATAATAATAAGATTAACCAGCTTTTTCCTTGTATCCAGTACTCCACTAGCTGGAGCACTCATCTTAAGATAGGGCTTATCAAGGTTTAGTTAAGCGAAAAGATCAAAACCTGAACCTCTCAGATACAAGCTTCTAAGCAGTACACTGTTGTCAAAGCAGAAGGGCAGCCTAGGGTTAAGGTGTGCCTTGTAGGTGACAGCCTTAGCTGGAAGCAAGAGTCCCACACAAATCCTTAACCAACATAAGGAGCAGAGTTAAACATTGGCATCATGGAACGCTGAAGAAGGAATGACTTAAAAAAGAGGGACTGAGAACCCTGTTCAGGTTGGAGTTTGCTCTCAGGTGGATGGCATGAGAGTTGCCTACCAGAGTAAGCCCTAAGAGTTGCTTGATCTATAGGTTCTGGTGGGCCTAGAACACAAGCTAAGCAGTTACCTGCTCACCGTGCTACAGAGCTTGGCCCTTCAGAGGTGTACCCAAACCTTTCTTTTACCAAATCTACCTAACCTCAATTTTAAAAGCGCAAGTCTTAGGGATTTTTGCAGCCACACAGTCAATGTGATGAAAATTATGCCCTTAAAGGCCTTTATAGATCCAATCTGCGACAGTTTAAAATCTCACACCAGCAAGACAGCTGCGTCTTCTCAAGAAACCAAAGTGTTTCATCAAAAAAGCACTTTTCTCTCATTTGCTGTAATAAACTTGCTTCTCCCTTTCAGTCAGTTCAGCTACTAAGAACTTTCACTTTCTCCTCAAGGTCATACGCACTGTGTGCTAATGCTAAGCAAGTACAAAATGCTAAGAGCAAACCCCAAATCATCTCCACTCTCTAAACCCTTACCCTGATACAAGCATGGAAAGAAAAAAATCTCTTTGCATTTTATGCTGGTCTTGAAAGCTCTTTCAACTGAAATCTAATTACAAGCAATAGATTGTTACTTTTATACCCTTTTGAAGAGTATCTGCATTCCCCAAACCATAATACTGGATCAGCAGCTCAGTTACAAAGACTGCATTCAGAGGCACACAGATTGAGGCCTCTTTCAATTTTGGTGCTGGCCAGGTGAAACTCTTGTGTGCCTGCATGTAACTTCAACCCTGCCTGTTTGAATGGGTTAGATAAGGGCAGTACAAAGCTTGTGTCAGAGAATCCCAGAGCCTTCCCTTTCCCACACAAAAGGCATTTTAAGTACGGTTGGAGCAGATTATGCTCAAACTCACTGAGATCAGCTTTGCCTCCTTCCCTCCCACTGCTGCCAGTTTCTGACAGCTTACTGCAGGGTATAATTAGGGATTTAGTTTCTAGTCTTTCAGGCATATATTTGCCTCTTTTTTTCCCCTCCTTTCCCCAAGAAATTGAGTCATTATTATGTCTCCTTTTGAGCTCTACCCTTAAGAAAGTTTTGCGTTTCCCCCAACAAGGGCATTTTTGATGGCAAACTACTTATTTCCAATAGTATTGTAAACTAGAGTGGTAGCATTTTAGATATTCAGTGTGACTATTTCACAAACCTCCTATTGTCTGCTGTTTGTCTTTAAATATATGTATACACACACATATCTGTGCATACATATACATAAAGAAGCCAAAAACATATGGGAGCTGAAGAGTAGAAGTTATTTATAGTTTAGCCTTTTAATGTTTTAACAGTAATGGTTAAGTACTAACACTTCCAAGGACTGCACATTGCATTAAATAACTGGATCACTCGGGAAACATCAACTTGTCAAATTGCATCCTACAGTGTGCTACAAAAAGCTCTTCAGTGCTTTCTCAAGCAGAAGACACTTCTCCCCTCACTCTCATTTTAAGGTACAGGCACAATTTTTGCTTCCTTCCCCACAAATAAGCTCCTTCCTTATTCTCACCTGTTTGCTTGGGTAGTGTTTGCCCTGCTGGAACCCATGTCTAACCCAAGGAAGCCCTTCGGCTTCCACCTTCCTTGCCCAATGCTCCCACATCCCTGTTTATAGCCCTCCTTACCCTGTAGCCACAGGTCCCTGTTCCCACCTGCTTACCTTGGATGCAGAGACCTTCCCAGCAGGGATCCTTTAGTCTCCAAAAAGCCATTTTCATAAGGTTCCTCTTGCCCTACTCACACAGCCCCATCCCAACAGGCCTGCACTCCCCAAGATACAAGAGGTGCAAGCCCTTTCACCAAGTACATGCTAGCCCAGGCAGGCCCACTTAGCACACAGGTGCCTCGCTTCTCCCCTTCCCCTGGGCTAAGCTCACCACATCACCTGGGTGGTGTGTCAGAGCCCATTTCCCTAGGTGGAAATGGGATGGGCTATTAGCTGGCTAAAGCCCAGGGACCCCCATCCGATTGCAGTTACCCCAGCAGATGGGGCAGACATCCCACATCAGTCTGGCAAGAAACACACCCAAACGTTTGTAAAATGAGCCTCTGGACTGAAAACAGAGAACACAGAACTGCCTGTGGGCAGACTGCCAGGGCAGCTAAGTGAGCATGTCTAGCTTGAGGTGTTCAGGGAAGCTCATTGCCCAGGAAACCTGGAGCACAGGAGCCAATGAGGCAAAGCCATCACCATCTGCAGCCCAGGCAGGGCAGGACCAACCCTCTCTGCATGAGGGCTGTTGCCCCAGGCAGCCCAGATGGATGCTTGGGTTTTGCTCCACATCCTCTTGTAGGAGTGCAGAAATTTCCTTGCAGTGGAATAGGTGAGTGTGGTAAGAGCAAGACTTGTTTAGCTAATCCTTGGGACTAGCTGAATTAATCATGTCAGTGACACAAGCACTGGCTTACCCTGAGAGGGATCAGGTGAATGTACTCACTTTAGATAAAGGCCAGGATCCTATAAGTAAGAACATGGGTTTACCCTTTACCCTTGATCCCACACAATTGCACTGCCATTTAACCCATGGAAACCAAATGAGGAGTTATTCCAAACCCTTGCTGCCACCCTGGGCCATCCTTAACTGTGCAACTCCTGACATCAGTCAAAGGGAGGTAGCACTGGGCCCTGCTCAAGCCCAAAAGAGCAACACAGTCAGCAAACACCCTCCTTGGCCATGGCGTCAAGCCTCACACTCCCAATGTTAGGCCACCCAACAGAGCCCTAAGCAAGGAGTTGTACAAAAATTGTAGTCAAAGCAATTGATTTTTACCTTTCACAGGCAAGTGTGCCAAAGACTTGCCTGCAAAACACGCAGTGCTCAGTGGCAGAGCACTTTTGTCTCTGACAAAGCCCACACACTTTGAGAGGCTGGAGAGCAAAGCAAACACGATGGGAGTGTATCTGGCAAGGAAAGGAGAGGCAGCTCACTCCTCACTGGCTTCTTGCACCTTGAACAACCTCAGACTAAGCTGCTCCACTCAGAGTGGTGCTGCATTGCTTCTGACACAAAAAAGCTTGCTGTTTTCCAGTGTTGGGTGGCTGTGGGCTGGCACTGCACTGAGCAATGCAGAGGGAAGAATGTAGCACCTCTGAGGCACTGACACGGGATGTGGGCTGTGTGGGGCGGGGGGGTTGGGGGGGATGGTTCTGTGTGGTCCAGGGGATGCCAGAGCTGTAATACCTGGGCCAAGTGCCTTGGTCTAAATGCAGGCAGCACTGTCCAGGACTGTTGGGAGTCTGCTGTGAGAGATCCTCAGACTGCCATGCAGTCACCTGCAGAGAAATAAATGGCAACAGCCCTCTTTGGACTCACCTGATCTTAAACTTCTGAACCCCAGTGGTGCTTGTCACAGTGACAAGGGTAGTGGTGCTGCCTGCTGCATCTGGGTCCCTCTGTGAGTACCTGCACAGGTGTCCTGCCTGTTGTGCCTGAGGTGAAGTCTTGTGTCCTCCATCCTGGCACGAGGCTGAGATACACCAGCCCATTCACCGCCTTCGAAGCCAGACTGTTCTTCTGAGCACTCGTGTTTCTTACGATATGTTATTATTGATGACCTTCTTAAAATGGAGGATGTCTGTTTGCTAATTGAAATGTAGAATTAGGGAGAAAGGGCCCTTAAGATTGCAAGAGAGCACATGCCTGTTCAGTCTCTGATGCTATGTACCATGACAAAGTGAGTTAGAGGAAAGCAGTGAACACAAATAGTGCTGATGCAAGGATGAGTCTTGGCAAGCGTGTCCTACCATTGAAAACACAATGTGAGTGTAGCAGAAATTAGGTGTTCCTCACCCTAGCTGTGACCCAGACTGCAGCCATGCAGGTTCTGGCAGCACAGGTGCAGCAGCATGGACCTTAAAGCAGAATAGCAACCAGCATGGAAGACCATGGGAATGCCTGCATATCGCTATCCCACTTTAGAAGTTGCACCACTTCAGTACTGTGCTGCCCAAGTAATGACACTAAAGCTTGCATAGCCTTCAGTTATCTTTTTTCCCCTTCTGTTTTGACCATGCTTTTAGAAACCTGATTTGTCTGTGTTTCCCCACTGCAGTCCCCATTGACAGTAATGCCTTTGCTGTGATTCTTCTTCTTCCTCTGCTTTTCCCCTTGATCATTGCTATGTGTCTAAAGAAGTCTTTGTGTCAACCCACCTCGAGTTCTCCCTTCTCCTTCTCAAATATTTCTTTGTTTGGGGCTTACACATGAATTCTCCTGGTACCCCAGACTGATTTCTCCTGTTGTCAAGAGCAGCCAGTGACATTTACTGGAATAGGGCTCCTCAGGAAGCCTGCACCAACATTTATTAGACAGTTGTCACTGCTCTCCTGATGTCCTTTCCCAGTACTGAGCATCTGGGTGTCACTTAACCCCATGTGCTGATGAGCAGCATTCTCAAAAGTCAAGTTATTTTGGATCTTTATCATGGAGGATAGTTAATACAGGCATTTGTGGGTACAGCTTATTAAGTATGCTTCGTGTCATTGACAAGCAGCACATGGCTTATCACCAGTGGGCACAGCTAGGCATGAAGGACTGGCGATGCTGAGCACCAAACCACTTTGAAATGTGCTAAGAAGTCATTAGTACTGGTGCTGTGACAGATCCAGACAGCCAAGTGCAATTCGAGGCCATTATTAGTGGGTCAGTAAAGGCCCTGACTGGTGCTTTCAGTAGAAGTAGGAATTTTAGGGCTATTCACGTCAATTTAAAGTCACTCTTCCGTTACATGGAGCTGCTCAAGCAAGTCCAGAGGAGGCCACGGAGATGATCAGAGGGCTGAAGCACCTCTCCTATGAAGACAGTTTGGAAGAGTTCAGGTTGTTCAGCCTGGAGAAAAGGCGGCTCTTGGAAGACCTTAGAGCAGCTTCCAGTGCCTAAAGAGAGCCTACAACAAACCTGGAGAGGAACTTTTTACAAGGGCATGTAGTGACAGGACAAAGGGGAATGGCTTTAAACTGACAGAGGGTAGATTTAGATTAGATATTAGGAAGAAATTCTTCCCTGTGGGGATGGTGAGGCACTGGAACAGGTTGTCCCATCCCTGGCAGTGTTTGAGGCCAGGTTGGACGGGGCTTTGAGCAAACTGGTCTAGTGGAAGGTGTCCTTTCCCGTGGTAGGTGGTAGTATCCAGATGATCTTTAAGGCCCTTTCCAACCCTAACCATTCTATGGCAAGCAGGACAGAGTTCTCAGCATGTGGATTGGCTCAGCTCTGGAAATCGATGGGGTAAAAGCCACTTTGATGCATAATTACTTACCACAACTATGGGCAGCTGAATGGTCAGTGTCACAGATGAGAAGCCACAACTGAGGGCTTTGTGCCAGATCACTGGCCATTGTCTTGGTCAGCCTGGAGAGATCGGGGGAGACTGTAGTACTTCCGATGTTCTGCAGTGGGTGCTGGGGGGATGTGGCATGTCCATGGGTGCATTGCCCAAGACTGGTTGGCTTCATTCACGGGGGCTTGGGGGTCAGGACGCAGCAGGGCCTTGCCCCCCGACAGCTGGCTCTGCTGCAGTCCCGGGGATAGGACTGGGGGCGCCTCTCCGCCTTCCTCCTCCAGCCCACTCACCGCCGCCAGCGGAGACGCCCGCCCCGGCCCCGGCAGCTGCCGCTGTTTCGGCTCAGCACCGCCCCCGTCCCCCCCGCAGCGCCCGCCGGCTCCCGCCGTTCGGGGTCTCCGCACCGCTGCCGCTGCCGGTGCGGCGGCGCGGGGGGCGGGCCGGGGGCG